>CAKALG010025428.1:0-11770 GCA_916700815.1 Helicolenus hilgendorfi
ACCAGTACTTGGTGACGGTGAAGGTGGTGAAGCTGGCTTTCCACACGCCGTCGAAGCTGTAGGTCCCTGCAGGCTCGGCGATCACGTCCTCAAACTCTACCTGGAAAAGAGGAAGTGGAAGAGTGAGACATCTACAACTAAAACAAGTCTGTCCAGCCCATAAACCGCGCATAAGAAGTGGACGTAGTCAACGTGACGTCACCCATTGACTACGGTTTTGAAGCCTTGAGTTCGGCATTTTGGCCGTCGTCATCTTGGTTTTTTGCAACCAGAAGTGAGCTCAGTACAATCGAACGCTAAATAAGCAACGTAGTCTCACTCCCAACTCGACAAATGAATGCTACGTCACTTGCTCCGATCGTCTATTAAAGCCATGGGTGGGTTTACATTGGAGTTAGTTGAAATCCCGGTTTGTCAAAAACTGTTACTAAAAGGCGCCTCTGTGCGTTGTTTTCCGTCGCCGAGGGGCACTTACCAAACGGCGGTTTTTGACGAGTTGGGAGTGAGAATGGGTTCAGGGTGACGTCACCCATCGGTTTGTGGACTACGGCTTTGAAGCCTTGAGTTCGGCATTTTGACCGTCTTGTTTTTTTGCAACCAGAAGTGGCACGAGAGGGCGGAGCTAAGTGCAACCAAACGCTGAATAAGACATTTTTAGGCGACAACATTTTTACATTACAATCACAATTAACTTTCATGAAGTGAACACACATGCACTGTGAAAGGGTTAACGCTGTAAGACGAAAACACGGACAACTCCCAGACCGGACAACGCCGTGGTATGTTGGACGTTTCTATCAGCTGGTGGCCAAGCAGCTGATAAATGAGTCACTGATGGTGAAGCATGAATGAATCAGCTGATGCAAGCCCGACGTCGGAGCCTGAACTCATGCACGCTCTATTTCCTGTTGCGTTTCAACCTTAATTTCATTGACTGCCATTATCTTTGGGTGGCAGCTGGAACCTCATTGATGGATATCTTAAAACCTCGTTGTATTAAAGTAAACTGAAACTGGATTTATGACACTAGAGGAGAGCAAACAAATATGTTTGAAGTATTGAAAGTGAAAACAAAATACTAGTAACCACCACACCCTAAAAGTGAACTGTTAGTACACAGAGGCACTCACATTCGACTCCCCATTATGACTAGCCAAATACCTTCATCCACCGCCAACAATGTTTCACAAGAGCCCTGATATGGTGCAAATTAAACAATCACACAGACTTCATAATCCTTCTCCATTATTTCCACATAAATCAGCTGCTTCACTCCCTGTTAATGTGTCAGTCTGCTGAGATAGAGGGTGGGATTCCTGGCAAGATTCACATCTCCTCTTCGTGGTGACTGGTACACAGTTGAACCACCAACACACCGCCCCGCCCGAAATACTGATTGCTACACACACTATCTCTGGCATCTGCAGAGGATTTCTGTCTCCAGAGCATCTTGAAAACATCAAACTCAGATAGATAGATAGATAGATAGATAGATAGATAGATAGATGGAGTCGTGCTTGGTGGTTTAAAAGCACCACGTCACTGTTTGATTTCTAAATAATCATTGGGCTAAAGAAGCTTTTACATCTGCCGTTGTAAACACTGGCACTGTGTGGTACGTCTTTGTTCGGAAAAATCCCGTGGTGCGCAGGATGTGATGCGTTTCCCATTTCTGGTTTTTATGGAATAAACAGAAGGAAGACTGCACAGTTAGAGTGACCAGTGACGGCCAAACAACCGACAGAAACTCAGAGTTCATGAGCAGAAAACCCAAATCCAAAGACGTCCCCATACTCCTATATTGGGCCTCCACCTCCCAACATTGGGCTTCTTTTCACTGTAAACACGTCTCTCAGGCTTTTAAATGGGACAATCCATGCAAGTGTCCGTGACCTGATCGCTGCTGTTTAAGGAATGGAAGTGTAACTAAGTGGCACACTGTAAACACAATGCAGACTCTCCCTCCCTCTCTCATCCTCTCCACAGGCTTCTGAGCGCCGAGTCAATATTTATTCTACAGTTACTTGGAGACTGCGTGTCCGTCCGACAGACCTGTTGGGCTACTGACGGCTAATGGCTGTAATATCAATAAGTCACGCAGATATTATCCAGTGTCACACTGACAGTGAAATGGAAAAGTTCTAAGTGAGATACGATCTACTGTTTGGAAGACGTGAAGCCCACTTACACCAGCTGACTTTTGGCATCAGAGAAAAGCACATTATGGTTTACTTTTTCCATTTTAGATCCCTGAACAAGAACTTTATTTGTTAATTGATACGCTGTTGACCGCATACCAATTGGAAAATGGAAGCAAATTCTGTTTTGTAATGCCATATACATGTATTCATGATAATTATCATTTCAATGGGATAAACTGCACAACTCTCCACCTTATTAATGGACGAGTTAGACATTTTAGGAAGTATACTAATTTTCTTTCTTGCCCAAAGCAAAGAATATAGAAGCAAGGAGACAAAACTTTTTTTTTTTTACAACAGCCGCTGCCGCCATTTTGGACTGAAAATGCTTATTATATTTATTAAATTTTTTTATGGGTGAACACATAATTTTGTTTTACTTTTGTACGGCACTTTTATTAGGAGGACGTTTTAAAGGCGTCTGCTACTCGCTTTCGGTCCAAAATGGCGTTACCGCAGCTTTGCTGTAGGGCACTGAAGTCGCAATGGAACAAACAATTGACTTTCAATTCTTGGCAATATCCATTCTTTGCCCAAAGTTAGATGAGAGGATTGATACCACTCTCTGACTGTTTAATTCTGTCCGAAGGTAACCAGCACCTCTGAAGCTCACTAATTAACTAACTCATTTATTTAACTTGTTCAGAAACCAAGAAAATCTGAGTGTAAAATCGTCAAGTTGTGAATTTGTAGAGGGTTATGTGTGAATGCGTGGATTCCTGGTCAAGCCAGTCCGGCCCATTTCCAGCCGTAAAACCGCAACTTGACGTTTTAGCACTTCGGATTAAACAAACAGATTCTAAGTGATCTTTAGAGGTGCTGGTTTCCAATCTACTGTAGATGTTAACCGTCTCCCGGCTCCATCTGATATATCGATCTTCTGACCTAACTTAGAAAGCGAATAAGTACATTTCCAAATAATTCCAAAAATGAATTTAACCACGTCGAAGACAATCTGCCATCAGGGTAGTAAGAACACTGCAACCTGTTTTAAAAAGAAATCACATTGTTTATTTTATAAGTGTTTATATCTTGAAACAAGAAAGAATAAGGAAGGTCGCTACACTAGAATTAAAAATATATTAAATTGACTTAACAGTTGGATTTTTTTTCCACTTGTTCTAAAAACCTCAAAGACAAAACGGATATTTTGGAGTCTATGAATTTGAAGCATGCAGACTATAAAACCCATCTTACTTTCATAGCGTTATTCATTATGTAAGAGGAAATGTATCCTGGATGTCTTGTTTTGAAACAGAGCTCTTCAAATATCCGACTTATACTTTGTCTTTAAACAGCAGCTTGTGAGTCCGATTCTTTTCCTCCGAGCAGCAGCAGCAGCATAAAGCCTCTCTCACAGCACCAACTGGCAGCTCTCACGACAGCCTCATAATATAAATCTGACTGCGGCCACAAAACCAGCGCAGCGTCCATTTAATTTTTCCACAGCTACAAATTTTAAAGTGGACCCACTCGGCTCCAGTTTCCAGAACTTTGATTGGGACTAAATGAGGGCACAAACACAACCACAGCAGGATGGTGGAGAGGTCTGACTTCATAAAGTCAAGCTGTTTGCTGCTTTTTGTTTTTCTTTCCACGGTTTTAGTTTTCTAAATACTTTTCTGTTTGCAACATCGTGAGGAAAATCATTACTGGAGTTTTGCACTTAAATGTCTAAAAAATGTGACAACTACTTTTATCAAAGTTAAGATTTTTTTGAAGATCACAAAAGTCCACAATATCAGGCTGAGTCCGGGAGCATGTCTATGTTAGACTGTATAAAATATGGATTTAGTCTCCGTGATGTCACCCATAGGCTTGTGAGGAGCCGTTGTGGAGCTCAAAGTGGGTGGCTCCGGCCGTTGCCATCTTGGCAGTGAAGATGCAGTCTAACTCCGTAGCTAATCAAAAAAATGTGCAAAGAGGTGGACTGTCGGTGGAGCTGAGGCGACCTGAGTTACGCAGCAGAGCAGAGCAGACAGCTAGCAGCTAGTGACCAGGTATGGCACCCATCTGTCACTCAACGAGGCCAAGCCCTCAATCAGGCCTGACTTTAATAGAATCTAAACGGGTGAGTTATAGAAAGAATTTGCCATGAAGGGGGAAGTTAGGTAGAAACCAAAGCCGTTTTTTTGTACCAGGCTTTAAGCATGTTTCTTTCTGCTGTAAAGTTGGCCGTTTTAACATGGGGTCTATGGGGATTGACTTGCTTTTGGAACCAGCCTCAAGAGGCCACTCGAAGAACTGCAGTTTTTAGCACTTGTGCGTTGACTTCATTTCTCAGCACCGGAGGTAGAGTACCCTCAGCCCTACGTTCCCTCAGCCCGATGTTCCCTCAGGTCAGAACCTTCGCTGGTGCCGTGTCATTATTCTGAAAATGTTCCATTTGACCGAAATGCCCATTGTTCTGAACGCCCATTGCTCAGAAAATACAAACAAACTGAAGCACATGGCTAATTATTATGCAGAATGACATCATCGGATTTTCCAATCACAATATTTTTTTACCGCCATGGCAAAAGGCATGACCCGTCCTACTGGGCCTCTGATTGGCTTACCCTGATATTCTCACCCTAACCAGTCTCACTCCTTATGCCTAACCTAATCAACCCAACCAAGGACGGCAACAAGTAGTCGAGCCGGAGCCAAACTATCTGTCTGTTATTGGATATTGATAGCGCTATTTCTCAAAAGGTTATTGACAGATTCGAACATGGGCCAGGGATGATGCTGAAGGAACATACTGACACCCTGAGGCCTCGTGATTTAACAGTTATTGAATAAAGAAATTCAATAATGTAAACATCTACAGCATGAAAAGCATTTTAAACACCAAACCGTTGTGTGCTTGTTCTGCAGCAGCCCAGTCACGCTGGGTCAAAGCGGAAATCAGAGGTTTGATGTGAAACAACGGCGTCTCGGGGTCAGCATGTGACCGGTCGGCAGGGCGACTGTATTATGGAGTAAATAAGGCGATGTGCTATTTCTAGAGCTCTATCTTCAGGCTGTCAGCTCTGCTGGAGTGGGCCGCTGGAGGAGAAGGTCAGTGCATAGCACATTAATGGACTCTTTTGTTGCTTTGAGGGCTTCGGCAGTCAGAGGAAATATTTGGTTTGGATCGGGAGAGAGATTAGGATGATTGGCAGCGGAGATAACAGACACAGACTCATTCAAACCAGACTCACTTTGCATCCAAATAGTTTCATTAAAGTGTACTTTTGAAGTGTAAATATCTCATATTAAAGCTCCAACAACAAAGTAATTCAACTCATTACCCTGGTTGCTGAACTTTTCATCTAAGATTCTTTCTGCAAATTCTTCCCCGATATCACAAAACCACTTCAGTTGAACTTCACATCAACACCTAATTCTAACTTTTAGTAAGAATTACTTACCAAATATCAAATCAATTTGAAGGTATCTGTAAAAAACATTCTTAGGATGCTTTTTTGTGTGATGTAACCCCTCTTTTGCACACTCTTTTGTGATGTATTCACAGCTTTTGTTAAATTTGCATGACATTTGGATGGAAACAAATCACTGAGTTTGAAAGAGTTTCATGAGCACGAGATGTCTCGACCCGCAGAGGAGCGCCTGATCGTCTAGTCGTGATAAAAGCGTAGAAATCGTCAAAACTGGAGGCATGACATTTTCATACAACAATGACAAAAATCACAAACATCCCAGAATGAGGCGGTCAAGTAAAAATATGATCAAGAGTCATCTAATCATAGGCTTCGCAGTCCCAGAGGAAGAGTTTCATTCCTTTCAATTTGACCTTGGATCAAACTTCTCACAACTCCCTCTGAAGACTTGTCTCCAGTGGGGACGTTTCCACTCGTCTCTGCTATATAAAGACCCACAAACTCTCCAGAGGAAGGAAAGAACTCTCATCGGAGGGCAAACTCCACATGCATGTCAGTAATGGAACTTGTTTGATGTGGCCAGGTGATTGAGGCCAGCTGCAGCAGCTACAGGAGGAGCACAGCTTGTATTCCTCTTCTTACAAAAATGCACTGTGTGTGTTAGTGTGTGTGTGTGTAAGTGTCTGCATGTACACTACATATGTCTGCATGTGTGGGGTGGGGGTGGTAGTGGGGTTGCTGGAAGGGATTCCCTGCTTGTGCTTTTCATTGGGGCGCACTAAACACACGCTTCCACTCTTGGCAGAACTGTTTCATTGACCTCAAAGCACCTCAGAGAAGCTGTATACGGCAGCACACTGTAAAAAATACAGGCTTCATCGGAGTGTATTCTGAAGTCCAGGGGGAGACAGTGAGCATCTTTGGATTCCTAACCATAGAAAGTAGTAGTAGTAGTTTTTAGTGCCCAAAACAGCCCTGATTGGTTTGTGAGAAAAATACGACACACCTTTGTAAAGGTCGTTCTCAAGCTGTGGGTGGTATATTCTAATGAGCCTGCATGTGACATAGGAAGGGGAGCTAAATCTGAATGGCTTGTTGGATCACATGGTTTCTGATCCACCAAAAACGGACTTGGGTATCTGGAGTTGCTACCAACCCACAAATTGTGAAATAAGACAACCCAAGGTATGAGCACGAGCACTGAAAAAGTGACTTTCATGATATGTCCCCTTTAAGTTAAAAATACTTAATTAAAAGTAAAAGTATAATCAGAAGGATGCATGTAAAGTGCTGAAAGTAAAAGTGCTCATTATGATGTAAGTTGTATTGTCATTAATGATTACATTGGATTATCATTCATGATAAATTATGACGTAGGTAATTAATGTCGTAGTTGGCCGAGGTGCAGCTTAGCATACTGTTGGGTGGGTTAACTGTATTTTATAGGCTCATTATACTTTTATGAAAATCTTAATCTGTAACTAGTTACTGCAGCTGGGAATCCTTGGATTGGAGGAGACGTAGAATACTTCAATTAACCAAAAGTACAGTACTTGAGTAAATGTACTTATTTCAAGTTTCAACGGTTCCCTACAGCAGTTTAAAATCTGTACAGTGTGCGTACATGTGATTTCAGATAATTTCAGCAGCAGTCTGTTGAGTTGATTAGAGAGGGGCGGAACAATCATTCTATTCTGAGACTGGAAGGAGAGTCTGACTCACTGTCACAATGGAGGAGAATCGGGAGGGAGAGAGAGAGAGAGAGAGAGAGAGCAGAAGAGTGGTGGACGAAAAGCAGAAAAATGGCACTTTGGTGAAACTGTTCATGTGGCAGAACTGGAAGAAAGTTTTATATATATATATATATATACACTGTATAATGACTATGCTTTGTACCGTTTTCTTCTTCTCTTGTCAGACTCCATAACACTAAATGTACCTTCTTTCCCTTGCAAAAAAAGCAAATGTGAATTCATCACATGTGCAACACATTTCACACATTTGTCACGTGGCACATATTGGCTCATGTGGTGGTTTTCAGACATTTCATTCAAGTGATACATCCACATGTTATAAAAACTGATATTTAACATGTGGAATATAAGACATCTCATGTGAAACAGGATTTCACATGAGATGAAGTCATATTTAGGCAGAGTATGTTTCACATACTGAATCTCACATGTGCTTTTCCTCTCATCCTGAATATTTCAGTTGTCATCAGTAGCCGGTAGTTTTATGTCATGTATGCACCCATATCACTATTTTTAATGTATGCATTTACTCTGTTTATACATCAACATGCCAAGTTATTAACGCTTCACAGAATTTAAATCAATCTCATTACCCAACACCGAAGAGCAATCTACTTTTCTATCTACTAAGTCATGTCAGACTGTCAGTTATCATTTGGAGGCTGACAGCAGCCAATTAAAAGCAATTTTCTCCTCTGACGCAACCATAGGTATGCAGGGAAGAGGGGAGAGAGGGAGGAAGGGAGGAGGAAAGGAGGTAGGAGGGAGGAGGGATGGGGAGTGGTGAGGGATATCCCTTCAGACACACCACTACTTGGCTACTTGGGTGTTTCCCTCCCATATCACTACTTTAATGTATGGATTTACTCTGTTTATATATCAAATGACCATGTCATTAAAGCTCCACAGAATTGAAATCAATCTCATTACCCAACACCCGAGAGCAATCTACTAACGGTTATCTTTCCAATCAACTAAGTCAATCATGTCAGACTGTCAGTAATCATTTGGAGGCTGACAGCTGCCAATAAAAAGCAACATATGGACATTTGGCATGTGAGCATGCAGGGAATAAGGGAGAGAGGGAGGAAGGGAGGAGGAAAGGAGGTAGGAGGGAGGAGGGATATCCCTTCAGACACACCACTACTTGGCTACTTGGGTGTTTCCCTGTTTTAACTAGGCAGAGTTCAGGCATTTCAAAGAGCTGACCCCTCCTGTCCCATGCAGCGAGCTGTTTGACCCCACTCTCCCCCAGCTGGGGAGCTCGAAGCTCTCTGCTACCATGCAGATACATCAGGTGGCTTCCAGCTGCACCACTCCTCCTCCTCTGCTGCTACACAACCTCTCTCCTTCTGCTAACTCCTTGAAACAAAATAAACACCACCAGCCCAGGCTGCTGTCTTCATGGAAAGAATTCTACTTACTTTCCCCAAAGCAAGGCGTGTGAGACTGTGGGAAATGTTTGTTCCAACAACAGGAAGGTGGTAATGTTTCCTCTGTTGGTGTGCAAGGATGTGCAAGTTTTTTAAGTACGCTGCTTGTGCGGACGCGCAGATATTTACACATGTGGATAGCTCACCATTGTATCACCTCAAGCGTCTCTAATATCTCTGCAAAGTCTTTTCCTAATAGGGGAAAATCACCGAGGTGGATCACTGCTGGAACCACAGCTCACACACACAGCACAGTACAGTGCGCAAAAGAAGTGCAGTGCGCCTCTGACGCGCATGTTAGAATAAACTTATTGTCTAAGGGTAGATGGAGCAGACTGAGTTTTATATTTGTTGAAATAGCTGAATGAATTCAGTTTCACAAAGTTTATATTAGTTTAAAGTGATAGTCAGGCGGCTCCACTGAGCAGAAGTTAAATGCAAAACAGGTATTCTAATGAAGTTATGGTTTCCACGAAAATAGAGATAGAAAAGCTGCACGTTAAAGCTCAGAAGTTTAACACCCTCCAGGTTTTTGACTCACCTTCACAACATCGTCGTTTATGCGCTTCGGGTCCCGGTTGACCAGGTCGATCTCTTTGGTGTGGACATCCTCCATCGTCTTCTCGTTCAGACTGTCGTTGTCCATAGTTTCTTTGTTGTTAGGTTTGTATATGTTCCCTTGTTTTCGGATGAACGGCGAATGCAGAAACTCCTGTCGTGGATCCGGAGGAGGCAGAAAGAGAAAAGAAAAGAGAGTGAAGAGGAGGAGGTGATGGTGAGAGAGAGGAGAGAGAGAGACTGGAGCTGCGAGTTAACCAGCCTGTCCCACAAACAGGGGATGGGTTTAAATGAATAGAAAGTGAAGCACCACACCCCTCAATTTCAGCCACAAGGGGTGCTCACCACCCGGAGAGAAATCTAACATCCTGAGCTGACACACACTTCATTCAACGTGCACCTGAGAGCATGGAGACGTTTTTAAGAAATGCGTAAAAGCGCATATACAAATATGAATAGGCTTTTTTTTTAATTTAGTTGGTGTATTTTACAACAAAACGGGGTTATAAACCATATTTCTAATCTCATCTCGTTAAGTAAAGTAAAAACACGTTGGGTTTCCGTGTCCATCACCTTAAAAACGGAGTGCGTAAAGACACAATTGGATACCACAGTGTACCAAGTCCTGCGTGAATCTTTAAGCACATTCTCATTTCTAGTCTATGGTTACATTGCTTAGTGTTAAAGCATAATTACTGACTGAAATCGTATGTTCAAAACTCTCCTTGGCGCTTTTACGCACGAACATGTAAACTTTTGTGTTCGTGCGTAAAAACAATAATTCTGTTAATAGTTCTGTTTTAGCAGGTTAAATCTCACACCCACATGTTAATGCATACTCAATGGTCCTTCACATTCCTCCACCTTGTGTGGGAGAAGCGTTCATGACGAGGTGCCAGAAAATAAGATAACGAAGACGCGCTCTGGAGTTAGAAAAAAAAAAAACACACATCCAAATCTCCCTTCATGAATGCAACTTATGAGCGAGAATAATTAGCTCCTCACTAAAGAAATAACCTTGAACTAAAAATAGCTCCAGCTGTACATGAGAGCAAATACTGTACCTCCTCTGTGTCGCCGTCCTTCAGTCCTCCTGTCATGCTGTCCTCAAGATTCGCGGGGTGAAACAGACAAGAAGACAATATAGGAAGCCGAGTAGGAGGCGTGGAGGCAAACTGAGAGGACTGAGAGGGCTCTTCTCAGGGAAACCTGTTTGGTCATCTAATTCCTGCCCTTTTCCCTGAACGTGACTTGAATTTAATGCCCGGGCTGTGAAGGAGAAACCTCACAGCGTGTTTTCTTTCGGATCCTGCAGAGACCTCCTGTCACCTGTAGGCAGAGAGAGAGACAGGAGAGCCACCCTGAGGAGAGACAGGAGAGACAGGCTGACGTGATCTCAAACTAAAGGACTGTTGTAACTGTGGAAATTACTTTAGTTAGGGATCGAGTCAGAGTATAAAAACCTTTCTGTTCAGTGAAATGTGGGCGTTAATTGGGAATGGCAAGGTGTGGATGTTTGCCATACCTTAGCCGGAGGGGAGAAAAAAAATCATGTGTGGATAGAAGAGAGAGAGAGAAAGAGAGAGAGAGAGAGAGAGGAAAATATATGAATAATAATCAAAACAGAAATGAATAAATAAGAAAAATTGAAGGAGTTTTCAGAACTAATCAGAATTCATTCAGCTATTTCAACAAATATACAATCTGCTCCATCTACCCTGAGACAATACGTTTATTCTAACATTTACAGCCTTGATGAACCCAGATGTGGTGAACTAACACTCTCAGCTGTTGTTCTAACAGCTGTTGTTCTCAGCTGTTACACAGTTGGGAAAGCCATGCTGGTCACTCTGGTTTGTTTACATTCTTGTATCAACTCACCTTGGAGTGACACCAGCTGGCACAATCAGCTGTTTTCAACCAGTAGATGGATATGATAGGAGCACTGTTTTGGGGGGTGTGTCTGCTGGGAGTAGCACTGAAATAAGAGGTCATGTTTTTTTTTTATCTAGGAGCAATGTGCATATTTAAAGGTACAGTGTGTAGGATTTAGGAGTATTTACTGGCAGAAGTTGAATATAATATTCATAAGTTTTCATTAGTGTATAATCAGTAATCGAACAAGAATTGTTGTGTTTTCGTTATCTCAGAATGAGTCCTTCATATCTACATAGAGAGCTCAGAATGAGTCCTTCGTATCTACATAGAGAGCGGGTTCTCTCTCCGCCATGTTTCTGCAGTAGCTCAGAACGGACAAACCAAACACTGGCTCTAGAGAGAGCCTTTTGCGTTTTTATGTTAATTGAAGCATAGTTCTCCGACACACTTGTAGAGGGAGGGGTGAGCGGAGGGGTATTCAGTTGGTTGCAATCTCCAACCTCACCACTATATGCCACTAAATCCTACACACTGGCCCTTTAAGAGAAACGGTGCACAGAGGTTATTTTGTTTTGAGCATT
>CAKALG010025435.1:0-11215 GCA_916700815.1 Helicolenus hilgendorfi
TCAGACCCAATTCATAGCCCAGCATCAGGCCGCTCAGAGAGGCTGTTCCAGCCGCTACCACCACCAGCCAGCTGCTGCCTGGAAAGACGGACAGAAACAGAGAGAGAGTCAGAGAATATAAGATATCAGCTTCCCAACATACCTACCTGTATGCACTCTGCCCGTGCCCTAATTGCATACCACCGGAGTCTTCCACAAGCTGCTAGCTCGACAACTGTGAGTACAATAGCCATGTTTGTTGATTACGTTTGTTACAATAAGTTTACGTTCATAATATAATTTTGGGGGGAGTGGCTTTGGAGGGAGCCCTGAAGGGACGGGCTGTCAGGGTTGCCAACTTGGCAACTTTCTCACTAGATTTAGTGACGTTTGGAGCCACCTGCTTTCACTGGAAAGGAGTTGGCAACAGCGGGCTGGGTTTTTCAGTTGGATACTTTCAAAATCTAGCTGGTTTCTCCAATATTGCTGACCCCAGCTTCAATACGCTTTTAAACATTAGTAATAATACTGTATATAGGCAATTATTATATTGATGTGCACAACTTAAGGTACATAAAATGACACTAAATTGGCCACAAATTGCCCTGCCCCAGGTGTGGGTGTATTTCCTTCCTAGTTAGACATTTGTCATGCTCATTTTTTTAGCAGCAAAGAAGTCACGAGGGAGATGATCAGGTCGACGTGTCGGCGAGCATCTGCTGCGGCGAGGTGTTAAAGAGCAAGACACCGCACCACAGTGAGTGGGGCCAACAAGACAACCATTTGTTCCTTCTGAGCGATCAAACAAGTAGTGTTCTTGTTTACAGCTAGTAACGTTTTAAAGCAGCGGATGGTCTCATGCGCAGTTGCAGTAATCAAGTTATTAGCGTGATAATCTCACCAAACCTGGTGTTGTCAGGCAGCAGCGAAATACAATACAATATGTTATTGTGTCCATACATTGTTGGCATAGCGCAGAAACTCAACTAACAAACCTTCAGTCAAGGAAATGAGTTATAGTAAAAAAAGGGAATCTAAATCACCCATCAGAAGAGGCACTGTACGTACGTACATGACAGCATGATGTCAGAGGGGAGAACGCTGTAAAAGGTAATTTAGCATCAATAAATCACTACACAAACATAAAACATATTGTAATATATTTTAAAGGACCTGTATGCCATAAATTTTGTCAGGGTCACAGCTTTTCTCCCCCCAACCATGAGTCGCCTTAAAAGTGCTGACTGTGTGGAATTAGAGGGCGGATGTTCACAAGAAGAATGCCCAATCAATCCTGTAAATCATTGTAAACGTGCGCGCGCGCGTGTTTGTGTGTATGGTTTGTCTTGCCACTGTGACTTAACAGATATGTCTTATCATTAGAGAGATAGGAAAGAAACAAACCTGAATGAATCAAAAGTGATGAGCTTAGCATGTGGACATATATACTATTTTACATATACTTCTGAATTAAAAACTGTGCATTATGCATGAGCCTTTTTTGATATTCATATGAACAGTCATAAACTTCCACCATTATTGATCCTTGTACTTGTTTTATTGCTGAAGTACTGCTGTTGACGTCCATTTTTCCTTTGACAGCTTTGACTAAACAAGACTGCACTTGAATTATTATTGTTTAAACGCGCTAAGTTTGTTTTTATAACAGGCTGTAGACTTAAATGTTAAGGTATTTAAATGCAGTTGTCCTAATAATCCTGCTAGTGAGACTTTTTTCTCTCGTTCTAATGACATTCTAATGCTCCAACATGCAAGAAAAACAGAAACGCAGCTGCAAACTGCAGGGTCCTATAAAGTAATTCTTCCTGTTACACTGCATACCCCTCTTTGGATTACAATATGTCATATATGTAAGACTGTACTCTCCTGTAATGAGGCTTTAAGCTCCTGTCTAATCGGCTTGTAGTTACATTTCTACTTCAGGTTTCTTCCTGAAAAATTTAAAACTAGAGACCATCATACGATGGGATCACACCAGCCGCTATGCCAAATCGACCAATGGCCCCTTCCCCATTTCTACCCCCCTACTTCTGGCGCCATTGCTCGGACCACGCCCATCTTTGAACTAGACTTTAATTTGATCTTAACTACCCATCTGTAACGTTTCGGGACTGTATCTTGCACGGTTGTGACGCTATTGCGCTGTCCTCAGACAGACAGAAATACCTGGCTCAAAACCGCCTGTGTGGTAGTTCCTGATACCATGACGAGTCACATGCAGACTCACAAGGTGAAAACAATACCAGCATTGCTGTCATGGCTCGTAATTACATTAATACAGATATAATACTCTGGTAACAAACTAAATTTTTGACCAATCCTACTTTTTCACTCAGAACTGGGTCATTTTACTGAGTGGAAATTACTAAACTCACTATTCTAATGTTTAAGGTAACTAGCTGGGACATTCATACAAAACATTTAGCACATTTTCACAGCTGGTTTCTGTAATGCAATGGTATTTTCAACACGTAGTTTAGCACCGAAAAGACTTCATCCAGAAACAACTTTTGCCCCAGTAAATGCTTTAGTGCAAGGCAACAGATTAAATCTGTGCCCGTTGACAGGTAATTTGTGATGAGTGCGTGTGACATTTTTTGGTATAACGCCACCAAGGTTAGAGTGACCCGGGACACAGGCATAAAAACATCATAAACAACTTTTGGCTTCATCATTAATCCACGTCTAGGAAAGAGCCGACGTGAAGAATTTAGTTTTAGCTGAATGATCACTGATCTCATGTTCAAATTCGAAAAATTCATACATCTGTTCCAAAAATCTGGTTTTCTGAGTTATCTGGATAACTTTGTTGAGCAAAACCCAGAGCAGGACTTTTTATATCAGTCAGTTAAAAAAAACAACTCATTTTATCTGATAAAAATAATGTTACAGCCATCTGTGTGTACCTGGTTCTCTGGATGGGGTCAGTTTCTGGGTCTCAGAGAGGTTAGAGGTCATCATCTTGGTCTCAATGTTGAGGTCCATCTTCAACCACCTCTAACAATAGGCCTAGATAAAACAGATACAAACCAACACATTCAAACAAAGAAACACCATTCATTCTGCAAAATAAACATGAAACCAACAAACCCTCCCGATTTTGCACAGACACACCTGAAATACTTCCCTGAGGTAAAGGACTACCCACAGATCTTTTAATGAATACCAAGTCCTGAATATGCAGTAGGACAACTCTTCCCTAAAAACAAGTTGAAATGCTCTTCGCTTGTTTGGGGATGAAGCAGATGGAAATCTAATTCTTACCTAACTGATGCCAATAGACACACATGGCAAAATTCGACCCTAATTTTAGATATACTGTATAAACATATTTTTTTTCTACAAAGCAGGCCTAATTATTCTTTGGAATGCACCGATACTGGATCGGATATCGGGCCGATACTGACTCAAATAACTGGAACAATGGAGCCAATCTAACCAATTCAATTTTATGTTGATATACTATATACATTATATACTAGAATTTGTAATTGCTGTTTAAGTTTTGACCAATTTGTTGCTGCATTAGCAACGTTTTATTTTGAAGATTTCTTTACCAAGTTGCTGGTAAATTTCTATTCAGTAAATGTATATCCATTTATTTATTTGTCACATTTTGTTTTACAAAGTTAGGAAATTAATGTTTAAGTTAAGCCTGATGTTGCCCTACACATAAAAGAGTGATACCGCAGTCACTTCCACACAGTTAGGCATACAACTTATTAATTAACAACTGGCATCACATCGGTACTCGGTATCGGTTAATACCCAAAGCCCAGGTATCGCTATCGGTGTCAGGACTGAAAAAGTCTGAATGGTGCATCCCTAATTATTCTTATATACTGGCTTTAGAAATGATCAAAAGACCAACCGCTATACCAGTAGGCATATTTCCTCCCAAATAAAAGCCCTGTCATAAATACCAGCTCTGTGAAGCTCACAGTGGACAGATGCAGCTGGCTGGAGATGTTGAGTGAAGTTGGAAAAATGCTTTCTGTGATTGTAGTTTTTTGTAGTGTTTCACACTGATTCAGTTTCTGGTAACCTTTGACCTTAAACCCTCTTATGGTTTATTATTTTGTTGGCATATAGAAATGGTTTGGGAGACTTATTCCCAGTTGTCACACTAAGGACAATTTCCCCACACTTGCAATAGCATCTTATGGTAATTTATTTATATGTAATGACAATGACACTTTTTGCTTTTCTATGTGTTTTTTCAGTTTTTCTGCCCCCTGAAAGTCCATGACTTGAGCTAAAACAAAGTAATCAGCTCTCTTTAACGCATAAGACTTCAAGTATGGGCTTGTCCACTATTTCTGTGCAACTTAAATAGGTTTTGCTGCATGCAAAGTTCCAGTAGCCTATAATAACATCTGTATGCAGTGACACTTCCCTACCTGACGCCCCAGCGGTGTCTCTGCTCTTAGCTTATATTCAGTGTTTATCGGTCCATTCGCTTTCTTCTCCGCACTTTTTGACTTCTCCTCTGCTCCACAACTCGTTTTTCTCTCGTGTCTGTGCAGACACTCAACTTGTTTTGGTAAAGCACTTGTTTAGCTCCGCCCATGTCTGCACAGACCACCAATAGGAAACGTGGATTCGGCTCAAGAAACGCCCAACGTGGAATCCTATTGGTCAAAAGAGTGTCTATCAGTTTGTGTGCCTATGTACTTTATAATTAAAAAAGTGTTCTAAAGAGTGAATATTGATATCTTTCTCTGTTCTGCTTTGTATAACTTCCAGCTGCCATTAAAAGTAATTATGAAGTTTTTTATTTTTTTTATTTTGCTGTGATCAAGCAGTAATAAAAAAAAATACACCTGCATCAATATTGGTTTTAATCTCATGCTGCATGGGAAAACAAATGTGGAATTGCCACCTGCCGTTTTGCTCGGTTCCCATGTCCTGTTTCTACGAATGCTGCAGGATCCGAGCTGTCACACCTGCCCTGCTGCTTCACAGATGACAGCATGGAGCCTAATGTGCCTGTAATGCCCTGTGTGTGCTTGGTTTACTTTTTGTATTTAGATGTTCAGACATGGATTCTTAGAATCCAAAGTTTGCCCGCTGTCATTTGATCCTCAGTTAAGTTTACCAGAAGTGTGTGTGTGTGTGTGTGTGTGTGTGTGTGTGTGTGTGTGTGTGTGTGTCTGTGTATATGTGTGTTATGTAATGTTATGTGATGTACTGTGTGGACTCAGTAACCAAGATAACTATGGGCGGCCTACTTGTTGGAGACTGGCCTTTACTATGTTGGCAAATAATCACTTGTTAAATTGTAATTTATCATTATTTTGTAAGGTACCTTGGCAAATGGGCCGTTGGAAAGTCACATATTTCTTGTCTAGGTTTATCCCTGAGGCTTAAATACCATATTGGAATGCAGTTTCACAGTTTTCAATGTGTAATATGGACACACCCAAACGGTACATGGTGAAACAAATTTCGTGCTTGCAAGGTTTCTTTTTCGTAATTCAAGACGGTCAAAGATTTACTCACCCAGCGGAATGATATTGACAAGTTTGGAAACATAATCAGAGCAGACACACCTATTGATAGTCCAAAGGTCAGACTTGCATAATGTTGGTCCATGCAAATAAAAACAAATTAATCAATATGTTTGTTTTGATTCAAAGTCACACTTAAAGCTGCAGTGGGTAGAATTGGAGCAAATATTATAAAAAAAATAATTATTGTTACAAAACAGTCACTGTATCCTTACAGTAGTGCATGAGACAGGTAATCTGAAGAACATCATGTGCCTCTGTGTCTTCTGGTGCTCCTACATGGCATCTGCAAGATTTAACAGACCGGAGGAAAACATCCAATCAGAGCCGAGCTGGAGCCTGCCGTCTCTGAGCAGCTGTCAATCACTCGCAAACTCTGATCAAACAGTCAAACTTGGCAGCGCTGATCAAATATAAATCAATATTCTGTTAATATAATGCCTATTTCTCGCCTCAAATGTTTTCAGAAACATCTTGTAATATACTGTTTTACTGTTTACTATATGTCATAAAAACGTCATAAATATTCATAATACTTTAGACTGCTCATGTTTACAAATGTAAAAAGGCCCTAGGTTTTCCACCACCTTTAACTTTCCAATATGACACATAAAATAAAAAAATATCTATAAATTTAACACATATTTATGACAAGCATAGATGAAATTGTCTGTATTATCACCAGTTAAAGTAATCAAGAGGTGGTCAAAGTATAGTTCCACGAACAAACTCAAGCATGGTGTCTGTAATGTCATATTTGTTGTCTCAAAAAGTACGAGCAACTGGTTTACTTATCAGTTCAAGACTTGTCCAGCAGATGGCAGTACATGACTATTGCTGCTTAGCATATCTGGAAATAGTATAACACATCTTAGGCCCAATACAATTTTTTCCACATGTAACAGCTTTTTTAAAAAAAGATTTAGTTATTATGGGGCTTAATCAGCAGTAAGTAACTTTGTTTACCCTCTCTGGAAACTAGGACCGATGGATAATAATGAGGAAGATGATGATGGTAAAAACTACTTTGGCAGTTAAGTTAGAGTTCAAGTAGATACAAACGGTGAAGTGGAAGGTAATGATTTGAATAGTCTGTAATCTCAGATATACATGTAGCACATGCATGCTTTGCGTAGATCATCATTTTAAGGGAATAGCAGGTCCGAAAGATGTTACCAGGATTTTCTTATTCTGAAGAACATGGAAGTTCTGTAGTGACTTTAAAAAATAGCATTTTATCCAATTATATTTCTGTTGATAAACCTTGTGTGAACATTTTGAACTGGATTCACTGAATTTTCAAGCAACTCAGATCAACAATGTCAAACTGTTGTCCAGAGAGTTAAACATTTTATGGGTTTCCACTAGGACACCTTTCGCCACAGTCCTCTTCTTTTTTCACTTCCCAGAGGTCAGAGGTCACCTGCACTATAACCCTCTGGATCTGTTAAACATTCAGCGTCCTCTTTAAAGACACCCCAGCAGACTCAATTAACCATGAAAACAACCTTGAACTCCAATAGAAGGGCATTGTCCCTCATCAACACACCACTCTGCTGTAATCTTATTGAAGATGCGGTATATCATTTACACTATTTCTACTTGAATTATCATTCATGTGATTGCAGCTTTTGCTTCAAAAATCAATGCTCTAGTGCAATGTCTCATGGCTCTGGATCATTAATATGCTTTGACCTGGAGTTGCCTTATCATTCTATCTGAGGCCAGCCAATAATTTGCCCGCAAATGGACGTCACATTGATTGTGATGTAAGGCTGCTGACGCACGGAGGGGGGTAAAGTCCATTGTACACAAATGTGGGACCTGTGGCAGTGGTCAGTAGGTCAAGTTCCTTCCACGAGGACTAGTTAATGTTTACTAGATCCTCATTCTTTACATTTTTTTAGTTTACTCTATAACTTTTCACTGGCAATGTCAAGACAAGATTATGTAAAAATCAGCTGCTCATTTCAGACTAAAGTAAAATCAGTCAAATTAATGTATTAATAATTACAAGGTTATAAGGTGTAATAAAGTTAAACTTTTATTGCAAACCAAACATGGTCACATAAATCTTAATTTTACAATTTTACAGTACATTTAACATATATTGTTACATATATATTTAAGCATACCTTTAGTCATTTTTGTTCAATAATAATATACATTAAAACTAGTACACATTACTCCAAATATACAAACAAACTTAAATACCGTCAAACTGCATTACAGCAATATTAAAATGGAATGTTCAGATTCGATGTCGTCAGGCCGGCTGCGGGTCGCCGTTAAATTATTGTGAGGCGAATGGAAGACTAAATGAGGGGGATGCAATTGATAAAGCAGAACTACACAAGCACTTCTGAACACATCACTCTCTTTCTCACCTAGCAGCTGTGCTCTCTCTTTCTCTCTCTCTCTCTCTCTCTCTATCACCATTATTGTTTTATGTGCAAACGAAAGATATGAAACATCATTTGAGTTCTCTACGTCTCACATGTTAATGCGGGAACAGGTGTGTTAATTTGGTGCTCCCCTCTGGTAACTTAAGAATAAATCCTCCTCACCTGAAGTCAGGTGTGAGATCTGATGGAGAGAAAAAATAAAATAAAAGGCACATTTGAGAGAAAAAAAATGAAACATCCCCCTCTGTAACATTCGGCTTCAAGTGACTCCCTTTTTCAACCACACAGAAAGTAAATGAGAAGAAACTAAAGCACCAAAATGGATGTGATCTCCAAGCTACTCAATCAAACTCAACCGGTAGATCCCCTGTGGGGGGGTTAGACAGAATCTCAAAAGAGGAAAGATGTTTCGCTACATAGATGAAGATGAAAATCCTCGTCAGGGCTGGTACAGAAGGGTCCAGTCGTCCTCTTTTGAGAAAAGTTGGTGTGTGTGCTTGTTGGTTGTGGCTTCAAGGTTAAGGGGGGCTTTTTAAGCTGCCTAAGCTGTGTGCAAACAGACCTTCAAGAGATGGCCAATTGAAGGCTGCAGTGTTTGTGTCTGTGTGGAAGGTTGAAGAATTTGTGCGTTGGTAAATCAGTGTAAAATGGAGAACTACAACCCCAATGAGTCGTCTAATCATGGCAGGCTTCCTCTTTGCAGCAAGTCTTCTTTCAAGAACTGGAGACATTATGGCAAGTACACGTTTAAATTCTTTTGCAAATGCAGAGTTGTTGCAGGGGGTTGGTTTCGGGAACATCCATCAACCCGATGGGAAATGTAAGGTGGGGGTCAAGATGCAAGTCAATGGACACGCCACAGTTCATGTCCCATAAGTCTGAATTGGTGTCCATTGAGTGCCTGTGTTTAAATCCTATAGGTAGGAGTCCATAGACGGAGCGTAGGAGAAGCCCACAAAGGCCTCAGCAGCCTCTTTGATGCTGGCTGTGACTAGCGCGCTGTCTGGGGAACAGCCAATGGAGCTGGGCACCGGCTCGTCTGTGAACTCTGGATCAAAGTGCCGCAGGTCGTTGGGTCCCGTCTGGGAGGGAGGAAGGAGGGAAGGAGAGGGGGGGACAAGTAGGGATTAGTCAGGCTATAAAATACCTTGCCATAATTGGAGATAATTCACAGCGAGGATGTTCCATGCTCTTGATCTAGTCATGTAAACATGAATACTGAGGCCTAAGACAAGAGCAAGTCTGCGGTTTGGCTACTATGCCGTAGAAAATAATAGATCTGCCATAATAAGCACTTATTGTGGTATTAAAAAGGAACATACCACGTTGGGGTTGAAGGGAGGGGTGATCTTCTTGGCATTGAGTTCATCCCAGTTGATGGGAGAGAAGAATATGTGGTTCTTAATTTCAATCTGTGAAGAGAGACACAAATGACGAATAATTAAATGATGCACATAATACGTAAAACATGCGTACAGATAAACGATCACATAACCAAACACTTACAAAGTCCTCTGTGCAGCCCAGCCTCTTGGTTCGGTCTTTCTGCAGCAGGCCCTCAAGCATGTGTCTGGCTGCGTTGGAAATGTTGGGTTTCAGCTGCAGCGGCTTGTTCAGGATGTTATCGTACATCTCTGCTGTGTTGCGGCTGTAGAACGGAGGCTGGGGAAGGACAAAAAGAAACTGATTAGCATCTTGGCAACGAGTAGGAGCAAGGAATCCAACATGACGAACACTGGTTGCGTCATTTGAAAATCATGCATGTACAACACGTGGAACATAAATGAGATGAGATAATTGTGTACAGTATAACTCAATGTTCCAGTACATATTTCTTGACAATTAAGAAAAAAATGTAAAGTGAATGTGAATGTTACTCACCAGGCCATAGAGCATTTCATAGAGAACAGCTCCTAAACACCACCAGTCTACCGTCCTGTCATACGGCTGCTTGTGTAGAACCTCAGGAGCTAAATACTGCAGAGAGAAAACGCCAGAGAGAAGTGGTAAGCTACTAAATATTACAGAGCGCTGTCAAGTTCGGAATCACCGGATATTTTGTCCTATTTTGTCCTTACCTCTGGCGTACCGCAGAAGGTCGACGTGGTCCCGTTGAGTTCGATGTTCTCCTTGCACAGGCCGAAATCCGTAAGAATAATGTGTCCCTGCGAGTCCAGCAGGATGTTCTCCGGCTTCAAGTCTCTGTAGACGATGTTGAGGGAGTGGAGGTAGCCCAGTGCGCTGCCGATCTCTGCCGCGTAGAACCTGGCTCTGGGCTCGAGGAAGCAGCGTTCTCTCTGTAGGTGGTAGAACAACTGGAAGGCAAGAAAAGTGTTTTTTAGTGACAAAACCTATCTTGATTGTGTTACAGATTATCTACAAGATGTCATGAGTAGAGATAAAAAGACAGATACAGAGACAGAGGAAATAAAGAGGCAGGAAGTATTAAAGAGTTTGACAAAGGGAAGACAGATTAAACGAAGGTCAAAGGTGGAGTGAAAGAGCAGCAGGATAGAGGGGAAGAAAAGAGAAAGGAGAGTAAATGCGTCCTGTTTCCCCCGATGAGGCCCATATTTAATCAGCACTGTCTTTGCTCGTCCAACAATCGCAGGAAATTAACTCGATTAGACACACACTGAGTCTGAATGGCGCTGCTAATTTTGGCCCCGAGTCTCTCCCGCTGTCCAAACCCACCCCATGATTTCCTGAGAGGTGTTTCCTTTACAGAGAGAAAGACGGCTTCTATTCTGCTTCTCATGACAGGATATCCCCTCTGTCTGTCTGTGTTTCTGCCTCATATTTATCTCTGATTCTCTGGCACTATATTATCCCTCTTCATCTTTAAAATGCCCTCCTACCCTATCCATTCATCTTCTTTAAATAGCACAGCTTCTCCTTTCTCCTCTACCAATCTCTGCTTCATATCTTTTCAGGCGGCAGTTCAGCTGGTAACTCACCTCTCCTCCGTTGATGTAGTCCAAAACGAAGTATAGTTTGTCCGCTGTTTGGAAAGAGTAGTGCAGGCCCACCAAGAACGGGTGCTTGACATTCTTTAGCAGAACATTCCTCTCTGACATGATGTGTTTCTCCTGAGGAAATACAAAGAGCAGACAGGTTAGACAAGTCGACACCTTTTGTCACATTGTGTTCTTTTGGCGTGTCTGCATGTAAATTTACCTCCTTCTTCTTGAGGATGGCCTTTTTCTGTAAGACTTTGACCGCGTAAAACTCGTCATCCGCACGGTGGCGTGCGAGCAGGACCTTGCCGAAACTCCCCTTGCCGATCACCTTGAGGAAGTG
>CAKALG010025444.1:0-10472 GCA_916700815.1 Helicolenus hilgendorfi
ACACCAGGCCAAGTTCTCCTGTGGCATTAAAGTACGGTCGACTATATTACAAAACATCATCGTAGAGCATTGGTACTTTTGCTATTGCTTACATTAGTCAGCCGAGCCTCATATCTAATGCATGACTGCCATATCCAGAGACACAGTCATTACTTCTTACTGTAGCTTTTTTATACAATGTTGTAATTTGCATGATGGTTCCAATGTGTGCTCATTGTCTTTAATGCTATGAAGTTGTTACATGGTTTCTCCGTCCCGGCTTCGTGGCAATAAAAGAAATGTGCATGACAAGGGACGGCTAATCCACAAATCAGAGGAGAGAGGAGGGGGACACTTTACAAGACACACTGCCTCCTGTTTTCACTGCCAGACTAATTGCACCTTGTGTCGCTGGAAGAGCACTGATTTAGCACTCGGAGCATATTAAAATGAATAAACACAATTAGCTGTGAGTGCAACAGCGCCTCTGCACAGCGCACATTTCTCCGTGCGACGACAGTCACTTCAGAGCAGCTGTTATTAACTGTGTTGTTGTGTCAAGTGCGATGTGACTAATTGCAAAGCACTTGATGCCACCAAAATGCTCCTAATTTGAATGTGAATAAAATGAACAGGGCACTGGGTGGTACGAAAAAAAAAAAAAAAAGGGTGACAATTGTAGGCCTAAAAAGCCTTGAACGAAGGGCTAGGTATTAATGTACAGTAAATGTGTTGCTCATTAATGTGTTGCTCTCATTATGACTGTTTATAACCAAACCATGGTGTGAATTAAATTAGAGATAAAGAGTCGCAGTAATTGCAGATATACGTTATTAGTAACAGTTCTTCATTCATTGTTACTAGAGGTTACAGATGCACCGATACCGGATACTGACTCAAATAGCCGGATCGGGTATTGGTGACAATGGGGCCGATCGATTAAATTAAACTCTATGTTTATATATCATATACTGGAATTTTAATTCTGTATTAAAAAGGTTTACACTTGAATTGTAATTTCTGTGAATTTTGAATATTTTTTTTGTCTAATTTATTATTTTGATAATAAATAACAATTCACTAAATGTATATCTATTTGTTACATTTTGTTTTAAAAAGTTAGCAAAGCAATGTTTAAGTCAAGCCTGATGTTGTCCTACTCATAAATGAATGATCCCAGTCACTTCCACACAGTGAGGCATACAGCTTATTAATTAAACACTGGTATCGGATCGGTACTCGGTATTGGCCAAAACCAAAAAGCACAGATATCAGTATCGGGGGACTGAAAAAGTAGGATCGGTGCATCCCTACTCGGGGTGCATAATCACAAATTTCATCATGATACGATATTACAACGACAACAGTACAATACTTGCTGATAACACAATGTCTGCCACGATGCAATTTTGATTTGATTCAAGTCAATTCAGGGGTCGATCGATATGAGGCGATAACACACGCCCATTTAACACAATCATTTATGTTTATATCAACTCACAAAAAGTCACTAAAATATGAATTGCCAATGTCATCACTGGGCTCTGTAAGAAGACGGTGAGCTTGGACAGAAATGGTGACAAAGACGTGCCATGGGAATTTCAAAATAAAAGCGTATCTTAAAGACGGTGATATGTGTCGATGTTTTCACTTTGCACTGATGATATCGGATCGTTGATCATTTAATCAATGTATCGATGTAGATCGATGTATCGTTACACCCCTAATTGTTACATCATCCGATATATCTGTATGTGTGTTTTTGGAGTATTTGTGACTGATCTAATGTTGACACTTGAAAATGTTTTACCGGTTGTAAGTACAAGCAATAGTACTGGTTCAGTTTCAGTGCAGCATCTGGAAAATCTCTGATGATAAAAGAAGCTCTTAAAGTATCAAGGGCTCTGCTTGCTTTGCCTCTATAAAAGAAACCCAATAGCTTAAGTTGGTTGTATGTCAAACTGTCAAAAAGGAGCACTTGATGTTAAGAACCCCAAAGAACAAAAAGAAAACGACATAAAACAGTCAGAAAGATGACGACTTGTGAACTCTCCTGAAGTAAAATACATGACTTTGAATAGCTTCCAGTCAGCGTGTGAGGCCCGCAGCTATCCAGAATCTCCCCCTTTGATTCCGTTACAAATGAGAAAGAGAACACACCCCGGTGTCTGTCGAGGTAGGGGAAATAAAAGAAAAACAGCGCACAAAGTAATAATTGCAAAGGAAATGAATTTCAAAACCCCGAGGAGGACACTTCTTCAAGACCCCCGTACTTGAGGGCGGGGGGGAAAAAAAAAAGGCATCATATCCGGGGCATGATTCCATTAGCTCGCCTTCCAAGTGTAGGGAAAGGAGCTCCGGGGAGAAATCAAAAGTTTTGTCCAATAAAAGAAGTTTTCAAGGATGTGATGATGTCTCGCTGCCTGCCTCCCCTCCTTCCTCCACTATTCATTACCACTGCTTACGAGCGTGCCACTCACCAACGCATCGATCTGCGATTTCTGCAGACAAAAAATAAATAAAGAAGCTGAATTAAATAAAAACAGCACCTTGCTGATGCAGCTGTGACAGACACGGCGGTCACGCTCGGCCGACTGTGCCTGGCAGCTTATCCTTGGCATTTTCATTGTCTTTCTTGCCCGGTTGTGTGACAGTGATCAGGGGGTGATAAATTGTTCAATTAAAGCCACATTAAGAATCCAGAGCACACTTGACGCGCAGCCTCTTGGTTTACGTGTTGTCCAATTACGCTGAAGGACAAGACTCCTTCTCGCCACTGACAATCAACATGTGACTCTCATCATAAGATAAATGGGTTTATTTATACACCCCGAGCAGGCTGATTGAATACTGGAGTGCAAGACTGATGATTTGGGAGTTACAACATACAGGTAAAAAGACTGAATTTTCCATTACATATGGAAACGTGGTGTTGATTTTTCAAGAATAGAACAGAATACAAATGCATTCTCTGTTGGGGAATTATCTTAAAAGTTCACTAAGATGTAAAATAGGCGCAAATAAACCTTAATATATCGCACTATAACTGGTACGTTTAACTAAATTGCTCGCCTTCCATCTGCATTTTTTCCAGCTTGTTTCCCTGGCGCTGTTGACCCTGACCTCTGACCTCTATAAATGTCAAAGATGTCGCTTCTTCTCCGCTATTTTTTTATTAACATGGGGAACAAAAACAACAGTGTTTGGTCTCGTCTGTTCAGCACACTGCAGTGAATGAAATGCATTACTAATCTTTTTTTGGCTCGCAGTTGCTGTTGGGGTGGGAGGGTAAAGAGAGAGAGAGAGAGAGAGAGAGAGAGAGAGGGAGGGAGAGGGGGGAGGTATGTTGCCCGAGGAAGGTTTAGCCTTAAATGTTCTGATAAAATTAAGATCCATTGTAATTCAAATTGGACTCACTTGACTTTTTTACTGTAGCCTGCCGTTACACAGAAAAAAGAAGAAGAAGAAGAAGAAAAAAAAAAAGCATAGCCCGGAGCTGTATCTAAACTTTCCAACACAACCAGACAAAAGTTACTTCTCAAGGCAGACATTTAAGAAAAAAAGAAAGATGAAAGATTAAAGGGATATTGATCGTACAAACAGCGGAGAAATTGCTTAAAGAAGCTCTAACAAAAAGACCTCCAATCAATTCGAATAAACTCCACACAAAGATCACTAAAGACAAGTAAATATACAAAACTACCACGGCATTGTTGTAACACGGGATGGAAGAAATCCCTCAGGCAATCACTTATGGGAATCTTACATTGATTTATTGATACGGTGATTTCCTCTCCCCTTTGTATTAGCTACATTAACTGTTGCTTTGTATACTTTGGATATACAGGTGTATAAGTATACACCACTATAGGGGGAAAATATCGATACACATGAGTATCGTGAAGTTACGTTGTGCCATACTGTATTGATTCTTCAAAACGATCGATCATTACTATTCGAGTTTTTCGAAAGTTGTATCGAGGTCAGTTTTAAAGCTTCAGTGAAGATACTGGCATCATACTGTATGAAACCAGAATGAATCCATAGCATACTTGTTTGTTGCAAAGGAGGTTGAATAACGCTTAAAAGTTACGATAATTTTGGCAAGAAAAAAATGGCTTTTTTCAAAGGGGTCCCTTGACCTCTGACCTCGAGATATGTGAATGAAAATGGTTCTGTGGGTACCCACAAGTCTCCCCTTTACAGACACACTTTATGATAATCACATGTAGTTTGGGGTAAAAAACCATGCAGTATAAATATGTTTTCCAAAATGGTGTTTCTGGTGTGTTCTTTATACTTTTCTAAAATGAAGTTTGAATAAATCGCCTTGCTTACAGTATCGCAATATATCCCTATATATTGAATCCCAGCATCATGATAATATGTATCCTATCGCCAGATTCTTGCCAATACACAGCCCTATATTGCTTATAGTGATGAACACTTACTCTGCATCATATTAGCAAAATATGCACATAAAGTGATGCTGTTTTTTTGGTGTTTTTTCTCTTTAAATGCGAAATAACGTGAGCATTTTGGTGCAAAATCTCAGCAGAATGGAGGCTCGGTGTTTTTTTGGTCTGTGTGCTTGGGGGGTCCTGGATGTAGAAAAAAAAAAAAAAAAAAGTTCTAAAGGGAACCACAGGACTAAATCTGCAATCTTCTGTATAACAAACAAAGCAAAGAAACGTATTAGAAGTTAGGGCAAATAAATTAAATCTAAAAAAACACATTCAGCCCAAGAGGAGAACAAGAATATATCTTTAATTCTCCCCCAGCAGACTGAGAAAAGACACCCAGCATTGTGGCAGAGTTGAAAACAAGTACCTTTTCCTCTACTCTCACCACATCTATTTACTTTAACGTATTTTTAACCTGTTCTCTGAACTCATTTTAAGCGTTTCAAGAGTTAAGAAGAAAGAAAAAGTTGCAAGGCACTTACTTTAACATGCGTGAGGGGAACGTATTTGTGAGACTATACCCCCTGTAGTTGGTTTACGGGGGGACAGCTTTTAAAATCCGTATTCTTCCCTCAGAAAAGCAGTTCCTTCTCATCCCAGACGGTAGAAAAAGAGCCGCTATATTCCACTTTTCCTGAGCAGCAGCAGCAGAGGAGTCACTTGCGAGTAGAAAGTACTTCTATTATTCCCCGTGCGTTTGTATTCCTTTCCCCCAACAGATCAGACGCTCCGAGCCAGTGGAAGAAAAAATAAAACACCCTTTAATAATAAGAATAATAAGAATCATAATCCGTGCGCGACACCACCGCCGCGCGCGGATCTCCAAAAAAGGTCTCTCTCTCTTTATTGGTGTGTGTGTCGTTATCTCCTCGTCCCAGGGTTTTGGTTCCTTTTCTTCCTAAATCCACCTCGTACTGACTGACTGACTGGGGGTGGGGAGACAGGAGTCAAATACACCCCCCTCTTCTCCCTCATCTCCCTCCTCTTCTCTCTATACGGAGCCTTGTGCTGCGTTCAATGCCACCTCATAAACTTCGACTTCTCCTGAATCGTAAATCGCAGTCATCGCGTGGTGCGTTCAAGCACTACGTTTAGTCGGAAATCATAACACAACGGGGCCCGAAACGAGTTACTGATCTTTTCTGCTCATAAATCTGTGCCTTGCGATGGCAGAATGAAGAGAAGATAAATGTGCAGTGCCATAAAGCACTTAAAGGAGCGTTTTTTTGTAGATTTGTTTTGTACAAAGTGCCATAGGTTCAAGTTTCCAACTACAACAACCTGATTTTGCAATACAAAATCCAATCAAATCATCATTTCTGATATTCTGTTATGAAATTGCATGCAAAGGAGTGTTTTTAAGAAACATATTTTTTAATGTAATGATAAAGTGATGATGCATTCAGTTCACCGATATGATACAGAATATGTTAAAAACCATATATCCATGTATTTGCATTGCCCTAATAACATAAGAATGAAAAGAAGACAAATATACAGTGCCATATGAAGCGCTTAAAGGAGCTTTTTTTGTGCTAGGTTCAAGTTTCCAACTACAACAACCTTGCGATACAAAATTCAATCAAATCATCTTTTCTGATGTTCTGTTATGAAATTGCATGCAAAGGAGTGTTTTTAGAATTGTTCTTATTTAATGATAAAGTGCATTCAGTGCAGCAGAGTGAACTTTTCAGGGCCATGTGCACCAATATGATACAGAATATGTTAAAAAAAAAAACATATCTCCATGTATTTGCATTGCCCCTAATAATATAAGTACATATATAATATAATAATAATGTACTTTGAGCTGCAGGGCCGGCTCTAGTCCTTTTGGTGCCCTGGGGCGAAATTTGAATTTGGAGCATCACAATGGTTTTGAGACAAAAATTGTGTACCAACTGTATTTATTTTAATATTATTAAACAATTGACCCCTGATATTGTTGGCTTAAAAGTGTTTATTCAGTTTCACTACAACGGTGGTTCTTTATGTATTTGTTCATTTGATAACTCAATGCAGAAAATGAGGACGGGTGCCCGCAGGCATATTTTTTTTAATTTTCTTTTAAAGGGCGATCAGTGCCCCCCAGAAGGTGGCGCACTAGGCGACCGCCTATATGGCCTCTGCCTTAATCTGGATCTGCCTTGAGCACTAAGATGCAATAAATCAGTGGTGCAAAAAATGTGACTACTACTCAATGCAACTCTGCATGTTCTTTACATGCACAAATAAACTCCACAGCGATGTTTAGGGTGGATAAAGCAAGTAGCCATGATCCATCCAGTTGCATCATAACTATACTTATCACAGAGCAGCATACACACTTTACACAGTGTGTGAACTGCACGTCAGGTAAAATACAAGACTGGAACAAACAGGAATTTGTTCCATAACATGATCACAATTTGGAAAAGTTACTTTACGTTTAATGAATATTTATTACTTTTCAGTTGCCACTGTACCATGACGTGTCCCGTTTGTCCTTGTCGCCATTGAAATTGCAAATTAGCATGAATTTTCATTTCAATGATAATAAAAGTAACTTTGTGATCTGCGATGTGCTTCATAACAACAATAACAACAAAACAAGCAAGCATGTGCAATAAAAAGGAGGTCTTGCTTGTATGCCAAATTCAAGAAAATAAAGTTTTAAATTGATGTTCAACAGCTTTTGGTGAGAGGTATCACTCCTTTCTCTTTGCTGTCCGTGAGGCGGGATTTGGACATGATTCCAACCAATCACATTGGCTTTGAGCTGAAACGGCAACTCTGATTGGCTGGTAAATTTGAATTTGAATAGTGACAGCTGGTGTCCAGTAGGGAGGCCAGACACAGACTGGAGACACTTCAGTCCACTGACCCTCAGTCAGTTACCAGCAGCCAGCATGCAGCCAAATGTTAACTACATCTTTAGCTGAGGTCAATTACGATTCTTTACTTTTGTTTGAGATCGTATTCTAATCCAAATCTAATCCCTTCTGGCTCAGAAGAAGTAGTGAAAGTGACTCGCTGATTATGGGATTTACAAGTCATTGTGGCCTCTGAACAGAAAAAAATAAGCTTGTACCCTAGCCCATAGTGGAGGGAATCACCAGAGGCCCCATGATTATCATGATACTGAAGTCACGATAAGATCTTATTGCGATTTTAAACATTTTGCTGAGTATTGCGATAAGATATATTGCGATTTACTACCATTTTTCAACCGCAAATTATGCAGTTTGTCAACATCTGTTTTATCTAATAAGATACAGTTTTCACTCCATTCATCTCAGAGTTTTCATTCACATATCTTGAGGTCAGAGGTCACGGGACCCCTTTGAAATGCCAGTTTTTCCCTGCCAAACTTTCGCATAACATTGGATCATTATTTAGCGTTCTTCCCAACAAGCTAACATGACATGCTTGGTACCAATCGATTTCTTAGGTTTTCTACTTTCATATGATACCAGTATCTTCACTCTAGCTTACAACTGCTGAAAGATAGCGGCCTTTGGATTGTTGCGAACTTAATAGTTTATAATAAAAGATCGCTACTTGTCGTTCGTGTATCGATACAATTTTGCAAAATAATGTGATGCTTTGCCGTATCAATTTTCCCACCCCTATTAGCCCAGACACAAAACTGCTCAGCTGAAAAATGCTGGTCACTGGCAATGTCAAATCACCTTCCTGGAGCACTAAGGACCAGGGTGTATGATGGGAAATTGGAGGAAATGTGATTGAATTTGTCAGTCTTTGGAATGGGGCTACAATTTGTGAGGCGCAGTGCCTCAAATGAAAATGCCTCTCCCGCCCAATTGGAAGTAGAGTATAGCGATATATTTTGTGTGAACTTTTCAAGGTATGCAGGCAGTAATGGATGGGAACAGGCCCTTTTTTTAAAAGACCCATCTTAGCTGTGTGTTGGCAGAAAGCCATCCTGAGCCACAAGCAATCCTCCACTGCCCTCTCTCTGCTCTTTGTTTAAAACCCAGCGTGACATGTAACACACCATAAAGAGGTGTAAAGGGTGGTGAGGGGGGGTCTAATCAATTTAACTAGTGAGTAAAAATCATGCGTTTATGTTACGTAGATTTCTCCCTTGGCCTCTTATTCACACTACAGCCCCTTATTTAATCAGGTCGGTAAATCTTAGCGGCAACCCAGAGCTCTCACCGCCATTCCCCTGGTGGCGTGAGCCTTAACATGGTAAATTTCACTCGGGTAGGGAAATGCGCTCAGTGGCCGAGGCTAGTGCTTTAGAAGGATAAAAAGAGCACTTACCGCCTGACATGTGCAATCCATAACAGAATAATGAGACTCCTCCACACTAGAAGCTCTCTTCCCCGGCTCTCCCTCTCCCTCTCCACTTTTTTGTTTTCCTTGTGAGTGTTCATAAATGCCATGTAAATTCAGCGAGCGGAAGATGTGGCGAGTGCTCGAGGGAAAGCGCTTAATCGTTTGCGTCTTGTTACCGATTCGTGTAACAGCATGTACTGCGCGAAGACGATCCAAACGACCAGTGAACCTTGTTGAAGCTACTGGCCTCCTTCTGTCAGCTGTTATGTCTCAGAGTGAAGGTGATCCTTCGCCGCGATGTCTGCTTATCACTGTTCTCCAACAGAAAACACCACCAAAACATTTCAGGGGAGAAGAATGCTTCTCAAATTATACAATAGTACTTCTACATTATGTACGCAATATAGATATTTTATCTGGTTTTACAGGACTTGGGGTCGTGAAACTCAACATTAACATGATATGGATATCCACAGACACAGAGAAGTTTGCAGATTGTAATATCATTTTGAGCATCTATAGTTATTATGAAATAAATACACAGATTATAATTTATTCAGGATGTAGCTCCACTGGTATCGTGGTGTGATCTTCCTCATATAAAAAAAATATGATACATAGTAAACAATAACCTCGCCCAGTTGGTGACCATCATTTCTTTAAAAATTCATTAGCCAGACTATTAGAGGAGCATTAGTTTTTGGCTTAACCCCCCTTAGAGGAACAGGGTGTAGCATTCAGGGGGATCTATTGGCCGAAATGGAATATAATATTAACAAGTATGTTTTCTTTAGTGTATAATAACCTGAAACTAATAATCTCTGTGTTTTCGTTACCTTAGAATGTGCAGGTTTATATCTACATACAGAGCGGGTGCTCTTCACTGAGCCGGCCGCAATGTTTCTATAGTAGCCCAGAACGGACAAACCAAACACTAGGGCTGTGTATTGGCAAGAATCTGGTGACACGATACATATCACGATACAATATATTGCAATATATTGTGATACCTTGAGCAAGGCGACATATTGCAATTTCTTTAACCGAATTTTAGGAAAACTGTCATAGTAAAAAAGAACACCATCGTATGCATACAGTCTGAGTTAAAAACAAAGTTTACTATTTCATGCAATCAGAACAGTGAGATCTGCATTTGCCTTCATCACAGTGACTGTAGCATCCAACATCGTAGCACTACTTTGAGAGGGCAAATGCACGGAGAGTGTGCATCTCTTTACAAATGAAATAAAGTATTGACTAAGTCAATCTTTGCATGTAAACTGGTATTAATTAAAAATCGATACTGCATTTTTGAGAACCGATACAGAATCACAAAACATAATATTGCGATATTCGATATTTACGATATTTTCTAACACCCCTTCCAAACACTTGTTCTAAATAGGGCTATTCAAGTTTTCATATTTTCACGTCAGCCACCGTAGTTCTCCTACCGGCTTGGCAAACGGGAGAAATTGGTAGTTGGTCAACGCTAGACACCACCAAATCCTACACATTGCACCTTTAAAAAAGCCAAAAACATAATTTGCTTTTCATATACCACATATATAGCCTACATCAAAAAAATCCACGCCACTATTAAAAGGTCAGCAACTGTATAGTTAACAAAAAAGTTCTTCCTTCAATACATCACTGCTTCTATTTACAGAAGTCAAAAACCAACAAAAGAGCGAAGCGTTACAAAAACGTATCAACACTGCCAAAGTTCAGCTTTACGTCCAGATT
>CAKALG010025449.1:0-10357 GCA_916700815.1 Helicolenus hilgendorfi
AGAACATCCGATCCCCTTGGGGAGGACAGGAGGGGAGGAGGAGGGGGGGTCTACTGCACCACTCGCCACTTTCCTCTCTGTCTTTATCTCTGCTCTTTAGACAAGGAACGAGCATTAGCCAGGTCATCAGCTAGTATGTTTATTATGTATGTGCATGAGTGCATGTGGGGGTAGAATGAGAACAGGACAAGTTTGGATACAAGGGCTTGAAATGCAAATGGAAAATTTTGTCCATGACAACACAGTAAACACACACAGGGGAGGAAAAACAGATTTTTCTTCAATTTGATCTGGCCGATCGCAGAAAGACATTCCAGTGCAGGTAATCACCGAACGTCTCAGTGTCAAAGAATTTCATTGATGAGTGTGTCCCCCCCTTTTTCCCTTTTATCCAGTTCACTTCCACTAATTCATCTATCACGCAGAGAGAAGGCTGAAGCTTTGTGCTCTGACAGAAACAAATGGTCTCTAATCACCACCAGACGCCCATGTTCAACCATGACAGAACACTTCCACTCCCTCCCCGAGCTGTGTGTTCGCCGTGCCCGTCCAACAAACCCTTCACACGTGGCCCTCGAGGAGTGTTGGCCATTCTTGAAAAGCTCCATGAAGGAAATATGGAACATTTTTTAATGTTTTTAAATAACATAACTTCTGGGTGGAGTATTTTCCCCCCTCAAGTGTCTCAAAATAGCAAGGTTTCATTCTCCGCGCATAGCGTAAGGTGGAAAGCAAACACGTTGGTGGGAAGGTAGACGAGCATTACCTCCGCTGCTGCTGCAACTCTCCGTTCACAAGTCAGTGTGGGAACGGGTTGCCATCTCCATGACTGCATGGAAAAAGGGAAAACCGAGGCAAGAGGAGGACAAACTCGGATTCACATGCTGGGAGATGGAAAAGGAAAACCTGAAAATAGTGACGGAGGAGATACATAGAACAGTGTAATAGTCACAATATTACAGTTAGGGTCAAAGCCAGGCCACTTTACACTTTTAGATGTCAAAAGATGAAGAACAACTACAAACGGAAATTAGAGTTCAATTCCTTTTGAACATAAGAAGGAGCATGAGAAAAGTAGATTGAGCATTTATGATTTTGATTAACTACAACAGTTTGGTGCAACGTCTATGAATTATCACTGCAGCTTCCAACCTGTCCGTGTTTTAGCATCTTTCTGCCCTGCTACTTATCCTCATACCACGGATCGTTTTCCTACAAAAGTCCAGCAACACGTGACGCATGTGTCCATTTCTGTGTCTTTTTGATAAATGAATAAACTTCCGTCCTCACAGGAAACACGTTGGTTAGGTTTAGGCATTAAAACTACTTAGTTAGGTTTAGGAAAAGATTGTGGTTTGGGTTAAAATAACTCTGGAAGTGGTCTAACTTAAGTACGGATGTTACGTTATATATACTCCCTGATTCACAATTACGTGGCTCACATACAAATTGATTTTGTGGGACATATATACAAATCACAGTACATTACTTTTCGTAGGTATAGCTACAAATGGCGTTTGAGAACAGCTTGTCCAGCTCATTGTTTTGTTTTTTATGGCCCACAAACTCGTTTAACTGTATGTTTTCTTAACACGCACATTTTCCTTTCTCACTAACCAAGGGTTTCTTTTTGTTAACATTTTCATATTGTAAATCCTTAATAGCCGACAGTTTATCTTACACGCTGGGAACAGTGAGCCGTCATCTGCTGCCCAGATCCCTCAGTGTGTGTCCGGTAGCCGACTCCACACTATACACACTTACAACACAGGACAAGGCCCAAACAACGCTGCACATCTGGGGCCTCAGCTGGCCACCAGCCACAAGCACTCCCCCCTCCTCCTCCCCTGGTGTACATTACAGCTCACTGTAAACGTACAGTTTCATACCTACAACCTGAACCACAACTCATAGGGACGCTCTTTGTGGACAGAGGTCAAACAAAGTTTACACATGGCATGGGAAGAACATCTTGCCTCAGTGCAAATCCTGGTTTGTTTGAAGGTGTGTTTCAAGCAAGAATAGCTCTGATATCCAGCTCATTCGAATTGTCACAGGACCCATGTTGCTAACATGTTCACATAGAGGGATTGAACCTAATGCGTTCTTGTGTGGTGACATCGCATGTCAATGATCAGATAGAGAGTAACTTAAAAGACCGTTAATCTTCAAATGATCACCCTCTAAGCCATGACTTCATCCTTTCTATCTACAACTGTGGGAACAAACTAAATATCAGTTCTTAAATCAGCACGATGATCTTTGTCAGGCGGCTCATCAAAGCCGGTATGAGGCTCACATCACAAACAGAAGCATACAAGTACTGTGATATATCACATGAGCTGTCCGTTTCCATAGTAAGAGCACGCAACTCTTTGGATGATGTTTTCAAGATAATTCACACAAGTAATATGAGGTATAAGGAGGAAGTATTCAGATCCTTTACATAAAGCTGCAGTAGGCAGTTTATATTTGGCATCATTGGGCAACAATTCCACTGTAACCTTTCATCAAATTGTAATTCAGACTTCTGCACCTCCTCATGGCTCTGTTTTCAGGCTTCAGAAAATCTTTGGTCAATCAAAGGTCATTTCAGAGAGAGAGAGCATTCCTACTGGCTGTTCTACAAATGCAGATGAGCGTACACGTCCCTTCAGATGAAGAAAGCCTGATTCAACGGCGGAATATCCTGCAGGAAAAGTTGCTGTTACAGCATTGGCAGCAACTGCCTACACTGCAAAGCAACCCAAAAAAGGAAGACGGACTAATCAAAAAAGAGTCTGACAGTCGGCGAAGCGTTTCAGAGACGGACAGAATGTTGCTAATAGTTTAGCCTTCTGTTAACCATAGCCAAAGGCTCACGGCAGCTCACTGTTACGGTTAACGTTAGCAGAAGGCTAAACTATTAGCAACATTTTCTCTCCATCTCTCAAACACTTTTACTCAAACATATTGTAGCTCATTAGAGTTACACAGAATGACAGTATCTCATCTCAAAGAGCTTTACAGGCCCACAAGTTTGCACAGAAAACAGGACGGTAAATCTCATAGGAATTGCCTCTGAATGACTAGCACTCACGGCATCGGGATCTTGGGGTAGGACTTAGGACAAAGATGGGTGAGTGGAGAGCTGCAGTATGATAGCTGTATTTTTACCCTGGGGTAACACTTGAATTACAATATGCTGAAAGGTTATTATGGAATTTATGCCCAATAACACCCAAAATAAACTGCCTACCCCAGCTTTAAGTAACAAATCTCATAATGTAAAAATACTCTGTTACAAGTTACTTCGTTCCAAATTCTACTTGAAGAAAACTATATAAATATTAACAGAAAAATGTACTTTAAATATCAAAAGTGAAAGTACTCTAAAAGTGTTATATTATGGAGCCACGATTGTCCCGAAACTTAAAAAGTTACAACTATATAATTCTTATGTCACTGCGCAGGTCGTACTGGGATTTAATCAGCACTATTCCTTTCAGCTGTACCAGCTACTAACAGGCTATAACATGCCAACTATAACTGCCAACAACAAGAAAGGATGCAAGTTTGACTAACTTTCCGCTGCCGCTTCACTCGTTCCTCTCAGCATCGCTCAATCGTCTACGTGGTTGGAGCAAGGCCTGGTGCCCCCTTCCCACGTCACCAACTGTGTCTTGGTTTCAATTATTTAGGTTAACAAATAGAGGCAGACAGAAACTAAACCAAAAATGATTAATTGTCCATCAGCGCAAAGGTCCTCTTTAAATTAACGCCACCGTCATGCGTTCCTATCGCCACTCTCTCTACGGCATCTGCCCTCTGACAAACTCATACTATATAAGACCCGCCCTCTTGAAGCTTAGCAATCAATCAAAAATGAGCAATGACAACCTGTGACACTTATTTGTACATGGAGACCTCACATAAGTCCCGGTATATCTTTATATGACTCAGGGCCTTTAATTCATAATTCTTATTCTATAATTTGATCATATGTCTTGTTTGTAAAATCATAGTAACTATAGCTGTTAAATAAATAAAGCCGAGTAAAAAGTATAAAGTATAAACTAGTATAAAGTAGAATACATTTGAACTACTCAAATAAAGTATGTCAAAATTGTACTTGAGTGATTGTACTCTCCACCACTGCTGTATATACATATATAGCTACAGCATCAGATGACAAGACATTACTGTAAATACCAGGCAAACTGATGGAGTATTATATTTACCCTGGCTGCGGTTGTCGTTCTGTTTTCTGGCAAAGTCACGACAGTCTTCCCCCTCTTCTGCAGACACAGACAGACAGATTGTGTCCCTGTTTTATGTGATGATATTAAATATATGGGGAATCTGAAAAATGAATAGTGTTTTCATATGTCTGCTCCTTAATAAGCTGAAATTAAGTTATTCAGTTTCATACCCACTGCCAGACACCTAAATAATCTCTTTTGTACATTGTAGAGGAGCCAATTCTGTCCCGACCCCTTTCCCCCTCTCTTCATCTTCCTTTCTAACTGAACAAGGGTTGACAAGTTCTTGTCGTTCCTGGCCGGTCGGAGGGAGACCCAACAAAAGAGCCCTTGTTTGAGACTTACCCCTGTCAGACAGCGCACTTTGATATTAAAAACTCTGCTGAAGGGGAGTCGGGAGGGACGAGGGGGAGCCCGCGAGGGAAAGATGAAAAGGATGAAAACAAACTCCTACTGTCTCTTAAGCCCATGTCTGTAGGTGTAACCTCATAATGGACTCACAAATATTTGTCCAGTCAAAACAAAATAAAACCGCTCTTTGACTCCTCATGTAGTAAGTGTGATCAGCCTCGGCCTCTAGCTCGTCTATGGTGTAACAACCACCTGCCTATTCTCTTGTATTCTCACACAGTGATCACGTTGACACAGGGGGCCTCTCTTTAGACGTGAACAGGCCTCTTAGGCTGGACTGGAGCCATCGCCAGAGGGAAGAAATCCCCTGATACTGTACCTCACCGACTGAGGCCGTGCCAAAGACCTGAAATACTAGCAGATGCCTGGTTGTGCCCAAAAATGTGCACGTGCCAGCAAAAATAAACCAACACTGAGGACCAAATTCACCCTTATTTTAAACCTATATATGAGAGCGAGAGCTTGGCATGAGAGTTTGGATTCCTGGAGGAGAACTGAACTTTCACACCAGAGCGCCGTGGGACATAAAACACATTACGAAAAATGTGAATTTCATTACATCCCTCACAAACACATAATTCAGGCCCCCTCGTTCAATCCGCAGCCTGTTCAGGAAGGAATGAAGGACAGCAACACAGATAAGTCTGTACACTTTCCAAGCTGAGGTGACAAGCTACAGCATGTCGGCCATTCAGGAAGAATGCAGAAGCAAGTGTAATGAGGATTTTCTCTTTCTTTCTGTTCGCAAGGCGCCTGCTATTATCCTGATTTTGAGTAGCCCTCAGGGCGGTTATTACAGCATTTATATTAATTCCCCTGGATTGCTTCATTTTGTTCATACAGGCCAAAGAAAAAAAAAGACTGAAGCAATTAGAGGAATGCCAGTGGAGAGAGTAGATGTGCTGCATTGATCTGTGTGCTGCTTTATGTTGTTGTCCTCCTAACGACAATAAGATGTCTGATACGCCGGTGCCCGCTGACTGTACTGGAGCTGACCCGGCTCCTGTAGCTGGAGGCTCATTCCTATTAGCGATTGTTTTCCATGTTAATGGTTGTAAGAACATCATCAGGCCCGTCAGCTCTGACAGGCTGCCGCCACTCGTACCTGCTGCCACAGGCGAGGGGATGGGCGTTCACATAAATCTGCAGAGGAATCTGTGAGAACCATGCCATCGTGCACGGCAACAAGCTGACAAGAGGCAGCCGAGATAACAAAGCAGCCAAGCCTTCATCTTAACAGGTATGAGCCGCGGAGATGGCAGCGCAGAGGGAAGAGTTATCAGAAAATGAACGCATGTCATACACTCAAGCATTTGATCCATATGATGAATTATAGCAGGGGGGACATAAATATCCACACGGGAGGTGGAGGGGCCGCCACATGCAGCACTTACTAACAGATGTGTACAGCACAAGCAGTGGTGGAGAGTCGATTTTCTCAAGTACAATTTAAGGTACTTAACCTGTGTATTTCTGTTTTATTCAGTGTGTCTCCTAGCAACAACAACATCACACTGGTGGACACCATGGCACCTTATTTCGGAAAAAATATGAACGGTAGTCAACGGAGAGACAAATATTGTTTTGATCCCGTTTTAATTGCTCTATGAATCACACATATGATGTTTGTCATTTTTGCAAGTCAAGACAGTGGCAGTTTGTTGTAGGTTTGTGGTAGTATCAAAATATCAAAGTATCATTCATTGCACAATTCATGTCTCTCGCTGTTGACTATCGTTCATATTTTTTTCCGAAATAAGGTCCCATGATGGTCTGCCGGAAGGAGCGGGACTTCGCATCTCTATGATCTGACGAGCTTCTTCTAAATATTCTTCATCTTCTGGTTGTTTTTCGCTGCACCACTGCTCTCGCAGCGTTGCCAACACATCCACAAAAAAATAAATCAAAATGTGCGGAATGATTGGAAATGGAGTGCTATGACTTTTCTCAGAGATTCACGTAGCTGTTTTAAAAAAAAACTGCAAAACATTTCCCCATAGAAAACAATGGGAAATCGACATGAAGAGAGGTCAAAAACACTCCTCTTTGGGGCCATACAGATTCGCCAAACGTTAACATAGAAAAATGTTTAAACAGTTCACAATGCCTGGGACTTTATTGGGCCAAATCTGCGTTTTGATAGCTTGCACGGTTTTAATGAAATCGCAGTTTACATTTCGCATAATTTTCAGACAGTTTCAGATTTTATAATGGGTGTGTATTGGTTTGAATGTTCAGACCTAGAGCGGAGAGGAGCTCTCAAATTTCCCAGAAAAAAACATCTTAAAACTGCTCCTATTCCTACAATATTTCACTCATTATACATAATTTGGGGTCAAAATGTAGGGAAATTTGTGCTCATTCATATAATGTCACTGTGGAAACACACAGGCTTATTATACATTTAGCCATAACAGCCTGAAAGTGACAGGAACTCCAAGCAACCGCCCCAGATGTCTATGTTGTGTGATTTCCTCTCCAAACTCCTTTTCATTTAAATAACCACCTCCAAAGAGGTAAAATTATCCAACATTTCAGGAAATTTCACACAAGTTTGAATGCAGAATTTGTTATTGTAATGGAGTATTTTTACATTACTGTTACTTAAGTTACTTAAGATCTGAATACTCCCTCCACTGCAGAGCAAATGTGCACTCTCTCCACACTCTCCTAAATCCTCCATTCCCCGTCTTTCTCCCGTCTGCTCCTCTCCCTCTCTGCACCTCCTCTCCCCTGCTCTCTCTCTTACAGCCAGGTGCTGACAGAAGTTAGCATTCACAATCTTTCTGTTAAGGCTTTAACAGGAGCCAGATGAAAGACGGCAGCAGATTAAGATGTTAAACAGCCTCATATGGGATGGCACGGGACGAGTGAAGCAGTTGGGGCTGGAGCGCAGTGGAAACGGAGACAAACAAAAGCCCAGGAATGTCAGATGGAGATCATGTTGCACAGCCCTCGAGGAATAAGTCATGTTATTAACACTGGCTGCTCTTGGTGGCTGGGAAGCCCCCCGGGGGACACTTCTGTTCTCAGGGGACCCCACTAAAGCCCCGAGCCTGGAGACTGAGCGCCCGTCCTCTGGGCCAAGTTTGATGCAATCTAATTTATTGTTCGATAACAGTCAACATGGACAAACTCAAAAATGATTTAAAAGTTGAAACACACTACACATTTTTCAGTATATTGTTACCACGAGTCAACTGATAAATTACTGCTGGGAGGTATTGTGTTGCTGATCCATAGTATTGAGCAGATGAGCCAACAATTCCTGGCCAGAGGCCGCCTCGTCTACTGCAACTATATTGGCAAAGAGGTGAGTATTGAATGTAAAGTTACACTGCTCTGGGGTTGCCAAGCCTGACATAAATTTTGTATTGAGATAGCATCATGAATACTGCTTTTAACATCCAAGACCATGTCGTAGCCCATAAAACTTTTACACAGGGTTGGACTAATGCAAGTTTTAGTGCATTTTTAGTTGAAAAAAGTCCTTGCAGCTAAAGCCTTAGGAGACGCAAAAACAATCCATCTGTACTCATGTTAAATCTGTCTTGTAACTATATTTGTGAAAAAGAAAGCAACACTTAAATCTAATTAGTGATTTACTTTCCCTCGCGGGGCCAAGTTCAGAGACTGTGAAATAAACACTATTGTTAAGATAATGAAAACCATTGTGTGCGGCTGGAATGGTATTCATATCCCTCTTCCCATTAAAATCACAACAAAATGACTGAACAATTACAAAGACAAGTCAGTTTTGTTTAGCGGGGCTTTTACATTGGAATAAAACGCTGCAGCACAGCAGTCCGGTAGGCACCACGAGCAGTTAAAAGCTGCAGCGGTTTCCCTTCTCTGGATTCCTCTCCAGAGTTTCAAGGGCATCGGCTCAAATGAGACTAGAAGGAGCCCTGCTTTTTTTTTTTTTTCTTGCTCTTTTGGACTCCCACCCACCCTCTGAGCCGATTGTGAATGGCGTGCACGGAGTAATGAGTGCTTGGTTTGATTTGGTGAGCCAACTCCTCTCTACATCTGTGTGCGTTTTTCCCCTCTATCATACAAAGAAACAGCTCACTCCTTTGTTTGCTTTGATAAGTTTGTGTATGTGTGTTTGATGATGTGTAAAGGAATGTAATATGTTCATTTTGACACATTTAGTTTGCGTGAAAAACACCATGTGCACGTGTACACACACACACACACACACACATTCCTGGCCCCTCGCTGGCACTCATACACTCAGCAGGTATGTCAGCGTGGAGACAGGCGGTGGTGTGTGCCCCAGGAATGCGAAACCTGACCTCTGGGCTGGAATTTGAGCCTCCTCACTCATCTTCACTCTTCTCAGAGAGATACGCTCTCATAGCCGGGCATCGCACTGCCCAGCAGAGGACTGAAACGGCTGCATAAAGTCATCTCCAGCAACTGGAGGGTTGCTTTAACGCTGTGGCACCGGCTAAATAAAGCTCTCACAACACATTGGAGACAGAATAAGCATCAAGAGGACAGCACTAGTGATTCCTGTTTAAAGGAAATTCAAAGGAATAGTTTCACATTCACTTTCCTGCTGAGAGTTGGAGGAGAAAATTGATACCACTCTCATGTCTGTGCAGTAAATATGAAGCTACAGCCAGCAGCCGTTAGCTTAGCCTAGCATAAAGACTGGAAACAGGGGGAAACAGCTAGCCTGGCTCGGTCCAAAGGTGACAAAATCCACCTAAAGCTCACTCATTAACACGTTACATCTCGTTTGTTTAATCTGTACCCGGGGGGGTGGTTATGTGCTGGACTATTTTTTGGCTGCAAGCTGTAACTTCTTGAATTCGGCGCTAGTTGTGTGGCAGCCTCACGCTAAATGTAAGACTTGAGGAGCTATAACGCGTTAATTAGTGAGCTTTAGAGGTGCTGGTAAGCAGAGGTGTGAACTCGAGCCACTTGACTTGGACTCGAATCAGACTCAAGTCACAAATTTGATGACTTTAGACTCGACAAAATCAAAAAAAGACTTCACTTGGACTTGAGCCTTTTGACTTGAAAATTCTTCCACCAAGAACACGGGTAACACGACACAACGCTTCAATTAATTTGCCTTCATTTACTGAATCAACCAACATTAACGCTATTCATTCCAGCAAGTTGACACTTCCCCACATCCACTTTGTTTGACCCAGTCCAACAGCATCCAATCAAACTGCAGGAGAAAACCATGAAGAACTAACGTTATGTTGCTGAGCGCCAGTTATATCTGGTGAAGAGCTCAGTATGACTTTGTTAAGACTCGAAACTCAACGTTTAGGATTTGGGACTTGACTTTGGACTTGAGTGCAAAGACTTGAGACTTACTTATGACTTGCAAAACAATGACTTGGTCCCACCTCTGCTTTTAAGTGGATTTTGTAACTTTCGACAAAAGCCAGGCAAGCCGTTTCCAGTCTTTATGCTAAGCTAAGCTAACCGGCTGTAGCTACATATTTACCGTACAAACATAAGAGTGATATATATCTTCTCAAGATAGCGCATAAGCACATTTCACAAAATGTCAAATTGTTTCCTAAAGCAATTCTGCATAATACGCCTGAATGATGCAGCTCTGAGGAAGTTTCAAATAAAGCAAGTGGGCCAAAACGAGAGCCATTAATGTGCCGTCTACATGCGATTGGGCTGAGAAACAGAACAAAACAGAACCAGCGACGTGGACATCTCGGCTC
>CAKALG010025450.1:0-21993 GCA_916700815.1 Helicolenus hilgendorfi
GCGCCTCAAACTAGCCATCTTCGGCCCTGTCACCTGCCCCGCCATGGAGTATCACATCAGAGTCTACTGCCTGGACGACAACCAGGACGCCCTCAAGGTAAAATACAGCGCAGGGTTGCATGTGTGTGCGTGTATCCGTTCCTTTGTCTCTCTCTGTGTTGTGCAAAAGGTTATGTAGCAAAGATTAAATGTGTTTGTGAGCATTTAATGATGTTTTGCCAGTGTGTCATTTCGACTGAATTGTTAATGCGCGTGTGTGTAGGCATAGCCAGCAGATGAGCTGTGGGAGGCGGAATGAGAAATCTTTGTGTTGGTGTGTCACAATAAGGGGGGAGACGACGAACGCATGCATTTTGAAAAGCGTTGTCGCTCCTGGAAAGATGTAGCTGCTGCACCGACACCAAATAAGCCACCTTTATCCCTCTACTCTCCTATTGTCTCCCTCTGTTTAATACCTCCATCTACCTACACGCAGGAAAGATAAGGACGGATTATTATACCGAGCAGGGATATTAAACACGGTTATTAAGTTTTGGGAATGGGTAATGAGAAGTGATAGTGATCCTGCTGCAAGGACATTGAAGTTGTTTTCAGATGGCAGGTCCAGATTCGGGTTCATAAAGCCCCCGAGGGAAAGTGATGAATATATACTATAAAAACACATCATATATAGATTAGAGCATTTGCAAGAAACTGCTGTAGCAAACAACAGTTTACAGCAATATAGAGAAATTTGTTTTTACGGTTTCATAATACTAAACAAGTGTGTGTTTGTGTATTCAGGAAGTCCTACAGATGGAGAAGCAAATGGGTGGGAAGTTGTTGGACGAACCAAAGACCCTCAACTTTAAAGACAGCACCCACAACCTGAGACTTTCCATCCACGATGTCCCCCACACGTTGTGGAAGAGCAAACTACTAGCCAAGTACCAGGTAAACTGGCCACACACACACACACACACCCTTTGAGAAAGAGGACAATCATTCTCACGTGCTTCTCTTGACAGCTGAGTAAACCCCTCTTGCCCTCTTCACCTCTCTGCAGGAGCTTTCCTTTCAGCAGGTGTGGAGCGGCTCACAGAGGAACCTCCACTGTTGCTTCACCCTGGAGCGCTTCTGTTCCAGCACTGTGGACCTGGCCTGTAAGATATGCGTGCGCCAGGTGGAGGGAGAAGGACAGATTTTTCAGCTGGACACTACACTGTCAGAGGTAGGGTTGCCTAAAATCCTCTTCCAACCGTAGAACTATTGTGCAGTCCATTTGTCTCTCCTTGACTATGGAGGTATTCTGTACTGTCACGCTGCCCCACCAACACTTCAGCTGTTAAATCCTGTGTATCGGTACATTACGCTTTATCACAAATGACAAATTTCATACTACAGTTAGGAAGAACTCACCATCTCATGTTATTCATTTGTATAGCTCTACTATTGAAGTTTCCACCTACCTCACATCTCTTCTCATTAAAAATCAAGTAACTGCGTTACACGTTCGGTAACTAATCAACATTAAATATCCCTCATGCATGCACTAATGTGGGAAGAACTTAAGGGTTTAATAAGGTAATAAAGATTTACTTTATTATCTGATGTTTTTTATGATTCCTGTAAAATGTTTTTTTAATTGTTTATTATATAGTTTCTATTTTTCTCAATGTTTCTTGTTCTCAGGTCTCCCTCAGAAAAGAGATCTTAATCTCAATGAGATTTATTGTATATAAAGATTAAATAGAAATAAATAAAATGTAGCCCAAACTCTTGCATTTAATTTACTTAAAAGAATGATTTTCCTCGTTTAGATACGAGCAATGCATCACAAAACGGAAGAAATCAATTTGAAATGAATGGAATTAGTTTTAATAATGGAGATAATGCATTTCCTCCACCAGATTGCTCTCCTTGTCTCTCTGTTGTGAGAGACACTTTAATGAATTTACCCTCTCTCCCACGTCCTTTTCCCTCTTTCTGCAACGTTCACAAAGACTAACAGGGTGGAAGACCGGTAGTCTCGACCCTCCGGCCTTCATACAGCCCTGACAGGGCGATGCAGAGTAGAGGGGGAATAATCACCCTCTAGTTGTGCCGCACTTGTTTCACAAAGGCCATCTGGCCAGGAGGATAGAGCTTGAGGGATGGCGGAGCACTCGGGCTTTGTGCTCCGTAATGAGATGAATTACAGTACATGTAGTGCAGAGCTTTGTCCCTGCCTGACCTTGCTTCATTTGTCTCTGGGTCTTGCTCTGGTTTCTGTAGCCAGACCTCCAGCACTTAATCCTCCGGATGCAATATATTTGAACATTCTTGCATCAATAACTGGATGAAAATTAATAATTTTTTATACAATCCCAAGTTTTCTGTCATACAAATAAATTTTGAGCCACATTATGTTTCGTCTTGTGAGACGATGTTAAATTATGTATATGCTGAAAAAAATGCCACTGTGTCCCTTCTCTAACCTCTCTCTTTCTCTGCAGGATTCCCAGAGTATTGACACATCTCTGCTGGACCCCGCCAGTAACATCACCACACTGGTGGGGCCCAACGCCTTCCGCATCCCCGTCTCCATCCGACAGAAGTTGTGTGGCAGTCTGGATGCACCACAGACCAGGGGAAACGACTGGAGGATGCTGGCCCACAAACTTAACCTTGACAGGTGGGTAAAGGAAAAGGGCTATCTGAGAGAGATAAGGAGTGAGACAAGTAGATTTTGGCTTTTAGTGGTCAGTCTGGCCACCAGAACGGGCCGTTATCAGGTTTTGCTCTTTTTTTTTTAAGGGAAAATGAAAGCGATGATGAAAATACACAATCTCCCTATTCTTCAAAAAGTTGTTGATGAGCAATTTTAACAGCCAAATCATTTTTTCTTTTCATTTGAAGTAGGCAACAAGATTACACGGAGAATAAAACAGTAGATAACTAGTCTGTTTTCATTTGATTTTGATTGTTCTGTGGGAATGTGACTCCTTTTGATAGGCATCTGCTGAATTGAGATTAATTGAGTCTGACTAAACTGAGACAGACACAGAGAGAGACAAAGATAGAATGACGCTTCTCTTTTCAAAACATCACCCATGTGTCTTTGATAGTCTTGTGTGTGTGTGTGTGTGTGTGTGTGTGTGTGTGATGGAGATACAGTGTGTGTCCATTTATAAGGTCCCAGCTCAGCGGGGCGGCCTTATCACAAGCAGCAGCTGCAGATTGACGAGACCACTGACAGAGTGGGGCGTGAAGGAAAAAACAGAACCAACGTCTCATTCACTCACAGTGATAATAAATACACAACACCAGTGTATACAGAGGGCTCATTAGTTTCCATTTTTAATTTTTTCATATAAAAATCCAGGCATATGTGTGTCTGTTTTGAATATCAAAAACTGTGTGACACCTATTTGCAACACAGATGCTCTGAAAATGATTTTTATTTATTCATTTACTTACTTAAAGAGACTCTTGTTCGTAATCAGCAGCTATTTGCATACTCTCCCCACTTTTCTCTTAACTTTATATAAATTAGATTTATTTGCAGAACTTAATTCACTGAAATTAAAAAAAAAAAAAAAATGGTATAAAAAGTCATATAGTATGCCATTAAACGTCATAAAGTCATAGTGTTGTATTCCATAAAAATGTCAAAATATGTCACAGTATAGTATGTCACAAATATGTCATAGTGAGCTAGTTGACATAAACGCAGTAAGTCGGGTACGGTGTGTTCCTACACTCACCAGGAGGTGGCGGTACGAAAGTACAGGTGATCATATGGACAAAAATGAGACAGCACTGGACAAGCAACAAAATGCTGAACATAATATACATTGCCCACCATTACAATACTTCATAAACCTTGTTATATGTTGTCATATGTAAACATTTATTTAGAGTTTTATAAAGCCTTTAAAAATGTATTATATTTTATGAATGTGTTTCTATTTTTTTTTCACACCAGCCAAGTCCTGTGTTTTTAATTCAAGTAGTAAACCCGTTCATCTCTGTTAACCATTAACTTCCTTTCTCCTTACCCATCCCTCTCTGTTGTGTCACCATAATTCACTCAGGTATCTTAACTACTTCGCCACCAAATCCAGTCCTACGGGAGTGATCCTGGACTTGTGGGAGGCCCAACATTTTCCCGACGGCAACCTCGGTCGCCTGGCCCAGGTACTGGAGGAAATGGGACGCCATGACAGCCTTGTTCCTCTAGCGACTGAACACTGACATCTGCCCACCAGGGAGTGTGACATTCCAGGGAGGAAGAAGACATAAAAAGGAAAATAAGAGACGGGGGACGCCGGGGAAAAAAAAAGGCGAGTCATTTGGCATCACAATGACAAATGCACGCACACACACCCGCACACACACACACTCACAGGTGCTGTGTGTGTGTGTGGGTGTCACACACTCAGAGAAGTAAGAAGAAAGAAAACCGCTAGGTCTACTCAGCCATGACCCAGTTAAACATTGGCAACAAAGGGTGTAAAAACTTGGAGGGTAAACAAGAATCTCTGTCATTTCTCGCTGGCTGTTTCCTGTCTCTCTCTTTCTGGTACAACGACTTGATATTTTTGGCTCTAGTTTCCTTGGAAACAGCTGTCCGGTTATTTGGATGGACTGCGCGTATAATGCGGATGATGCCCTTGCCATAGACAAAAAGTCTGAGTAGTGAGACGCTATCAAAGGTCAAAGGGAGTAAAGGAGCAAGGCTTGGATCAGAAGAAGCATCTCTCATTCTCCAACTCCATGGATGGGTATGTGTTCTGTGATAACATAGTATTTAATAATATGCCTATTTATACATATCTTTTTTTGTATTTTATGCTGCCTATTATGGAATATTTTGCAGTGTCCTCACAGTTTGTCTCCTGTTCCATTATGTTTTGACTGTATCATAGCACCCCCTGGTGGACTCCTGCAGTAATGACTCCTTTTACATGTACAGAAGGGAATCAATGACGTAACCGTTTTACAGCTTTAGTGTTGCTGTCGTAACTACTATTAATACTTTTAATTATGTATAATTATTGATTTTCAAGTATGTGCTTCTTTTATGTGATTTTTTTGTTGTTTTTTTAGATCTTTAAAATATTTTTGATAAGTTGCATTGGTTATGATTTATCGTTACATTCTTTGCATGTTTATTACCGGGTCATTTGGCTAATTCCACCAGTCTTATCGCCCCTAAATAGAGGGTGATCAAGACAATTTACCCCCAAATTAAATAAAATTCATGACTGATGCTGATGATTTGTATGTTGTTCAAGATGATATCATCTACATTAAAGAGACCAGGCAGAGAGGAGAGGTCGATACCGTAGAAAAGGGAATCAAATAAGTATATTTTTGTAGGACCAATGCAACTGAATACAACTGCTTTGTACCAAATAATTGACATACAGTGTATGAGGTCAAACGTAACACAGAAGGGCGGTCATCGAAATATCAAACGTCATTTCAAAAAGTGTCATTTCTTGTGTTTCACAACTGAATGACTTTCATCTGTGATTTCGGAAGAACAGACTTCAGTGTTTGTACATCAACGTCAGAAGCCATCGGTGTTGTGACGACACTGCGCGCATAAAAATGTGACAGTTGTAAAATGCAACATTCCTTTGATGCAGCAGCACTTGTGACTGTTCCAAGTGTTCTCGGTTGGTTCTTGATTTTATTTTTTTTATTTTTTTTGGAATGGCAGTCGTCCCAGTTTTCGTAAAAAGCCGTCTATGCAAACTTTGCATCTTTCTGAAACAATCTTTCCATTCTCAGTGGGCTAGCCTTTTGCATTCCCTAGTTCTTCAGCTTCATGATTATTATTGTGTATAGTGAGAATGTAGCCTGTCTGTTTCTTGCACTCATGATGTTCCTCGCAACTGCTTGCATTTCATCTGTCAAGTTATTGTACAAAGTGTAAGAAAGAATTTTTAAGACTAATAATAAATTATATTTATATGCAACATTGAAAACGGAGCGTGAGGATCTCATTTGTTTGCGTTGCGAGAGCATTAGACACAAATATACGAGCCTTCGAGACGCATAGTCGCTTTTATTGGGGAATGTTATCCAGATCCACTCGTACACTCAATAATCACATATGTACAGATTAAATAAGGCACATGCCATAGTGGTAGAGTGGACGGGACATATTCTGTACACAGATAAATCATCAAAAACACATTTTAACATCCAGCAAGGCAATAATTATCAATAGATTTCAGCTCAATTATGTACAAATGAATTTTGAGTGGAAAGACGAGACATTGAGGGAGAGCAAAGCCTCAATCTCAGCTCTGAAGGACAACCAAAATTCATCAATAAATGTTTTACACAGAGGTATTATTTGAATACTGACATAAAATGTTATGTCGGTATTCAAATAATACCTACATAGGAATATTATATAGAAAAATCTGTTTCTGCTGGACATGTTTTATCATTAATTTAGTGTTGCTCAGCTTTGTTCTGCAATAATAATAATAATATCATTGACAATGAGGTCACTGAGCATGAATTAGACATTTCTTTGGATGGAGTTGACAGTGACTGAGTCCAAAACATGAAGACAGCTGTGACAGTACAAAAGACTGCAACATAGAATACTGCTATATGGCTTTAGAAGAGCAGAGCAGGAGCTTCCTCTGATTGCTCCTGTCCTGCGAGGATCCCTGTCCGCCTGGACAGTCTCTGGACCCGACAACCACTCAGCTTTCACAGAAAGCACAACCTGAACACTTGGTCTGAGTCAGACAATGGGAGGTCAGATCTCCCCTGACATATTAAATCTTTTGCCTCTCACTTTTCTGGCTCCCTGTCGACCGTTATCTCCATCGCTCATCCTTGCCGTCAGTTTCCTTTGTCCTATCTTTCACAGTCTCTTTTTTTTCCCCCCACCTTTCCTCTATTGGCCAGTGTAAGTGGCGCTGTGCCAGTGGCAGTGACAAGTCTCTGGTGATGAGAGCGTCTCTCTTTACTCTCTGTCACAGTTTGATGTCTTGAGTCTCTAACATCTTCGCCAGGGTCTTCTTCACCCTCAGGGCTGTGAGGCGACAGGTCGGATTGTGAGCCCAACACTCGGACATCAGTTTTCCCATCTGCCGTAGACACTGAAGGCACACATGTACATAATAAGAACATAAAAATGCTTTTTAAAATGTTTGCAAGTTGTGATAAATGGATTATTGATGATTATTAATCAGTTATAAATAGGGCTGTCAATTAATTAAAATATTTAATCATGATTAATCGCAAATTTTCTGTTCAAAATGTACCTTAAAGCCAGATTTGTCAAGTATTTAATACTCTTATCAACATGGGAGTGGACAAATATTGTCCAGAAACCCTCACATGTGCTGCATTTAGCATTAAAAAATATGCTCAAATCATAACATGGCAAACTGCAGCCCAACAGGAGACAGTGTGCTGACTTGACTATGACTTGCCCCAAACTGCATGTGATTATCATAAAGTGGGCATGTCTGTAAAGGGGAGACTCGTGGGTACCCAGAGAACCCATTTTCACTCAAATCTTGAGGTCAGAGGTCAACGAACCCCTTTGAAAATCGTCATGCAAGTTTTTCCTCGGTGTTAAAACGAATTTGCGTTAACTTTGACAGCCCTAGTTATAAAGCATTTTTAAGACCAACGTGTCTTTTATCCAGCTCTTTAAATAGTCAGAAGACCGCTTCAATTAATTTATTAACCACTAATTATAATTTAAAGTAGAACTGCAGAACTGATGGCTTTTTTAATTTGTGAGAAACCGGTGACTCACTCACTTTCTAACACTTGCTCTGCAGTTAGAAATGTGGAGGAGAATATATACCAACCTGGCAACCCCAAGTGTTCTTTTTAATGGCCTATTATTATTCTATAAAACATGTATAAATAATTGACTAAACATTAATAAAGCCTTTACAACATATTAAGACTTTTATAAATATGCATGGTTTGAAAGTGGTATAGAAAAACATGTAGAATACCTCATCGCTGCTCCAGCGATTAGCAAATGAAGGTCTTTGTTTCTTAATGCAGACGACTTCTCTCATGTCCTCGTAGGACGGATCAGTGGGCACGAGGTCATAATAGGGCAGCTGATACTCCTCCACAATGCCTTCAGGAAAAACATATGTGAGAATCAGTATTATCATTATGAAAAAAATCTATATATGCATCATGTTTAAATAATAAAAAAGATGATTTTTTTTTCTCCTGACCTCCAGAGATGCAACGTCGGGCCATCTCCCAAACGATGAGGCCAAAACTGTACATGTCAGCCATTATAAAAGACTGTGTCTTGTTCAGGGTCTCTTCCAACACTTCAGGCGGCATGTAGCGCTTCGTACCGACTCGAAGGTTGGGAGGGAAATCCACCTCATGGGTGTCACTGCGAGAGAGAAGGAGAAACAGATGGAATAAAGAGATTTCAGGAAATGTCAAAGATGCTCCTAAACTGTATTCAAATAAGTGTTCAAAAGTACATAACGTATGTTGTACCTGTTAAACTTGACAGCCAGCCCGAGGTCCGCTATACAGCAGAATCCGTTCTTTTTTACCAAGATGTTTTTACTCTTCAGGTCTCTGTGTGCGATGGCCGGTTTGCCCTGTGTGCCGTAGATCTCGGTGTGCAGGTGACAGAGGCCCGATATGGACGAGTAGGCCAGTTTCAGCAGAGCCTTGACGTCTAAGGTGTTGGACTTGAGGTAGTCGTATAAAGAGCCATTCTCGTGGTAGTCTGTAATCAGGTAGAGCTGAGTCCACGAGCCGGTTCCTTTAATATCTGCTGCTATGAATCCTGGGGGTTGGAAAGAAGGGATGAGAAATATGTGTGGACATAGAAAATAACACAAACAATTTAGGAACATCTGTATTCTGGATCCATTTCTATCACCTTACCCAGGATATTGTCATGTCTCATCAGAAAAGTCTGATATATTTCAGTCTCTCTGAACCAGCTGTCTTCTTCTGTGGTGAAGAAGACTTTAACGGCCACTCTCTCTCCTCTCCACTTGCCCATCCAGACCTCTCCGTATCGCCCTTTTCCAATCTGCTTAACCATCTGGATCTGTTTGGCGATGGTGCGCTGCACCTAGCAACAGGTTATTGAAAAAAAAAGTGATTTATTATGCTATTTTCCTTTTAAAACATTCTTCATAAAAGTATAGATAATTGAAACTTCATGATTACAATCACTTATTAACTTTCTTTCCTGTTGCTTTTTGTTATTAGTTGCGCGACCATGGAAGACACATTTTGTCCTTCTGTCTCACAAAAGTGCAGTTCGGTGATAATAAAAAAATAAAAAAAAAATACATAATTATTCTAGACAAAATGTGATCAATAATTGTGAATAGTTTTAATGTAAATTTTCTAACATAATGCAAAGAGTTTATTGCACTTAAAATTGATGCGAGTATTTTTATAGTATTTAAAAAATAAATACATTCCCAATAATAGCATGAAACTGATTTCATCCATATCACCCTCTATGAGAGCTGCGCTTGTGATGTTGAGACAGATGTGAACCTATTTTTTCTTACCAGTAGAGGGAGTCCTGACCCAGAGCCAGACCCAACGCTGCGGGAATGCTCTATCAGGTCCTTCAGAGACTCCCCGGGGGGGATATAGGTCTCCTCCTGCTCCAGATCGATACTGTAGCGTGGTCGTGACTCCTGCCGCTTACATCTGCCACAGAAAGGTGATGCAAAGTTTATTAACTGCCAGTGTTCTAGTACTCAAGATTGGTCTTGGTCTCAAGAACATTTTTTGAAGGTCTCTGTGTTGTCTTGTCTTGTCTTGACAAAGAGGACTCTGACATTTATTTCAAGACCAGTTAAGACCACAACTGCAGGTATAGGACTAATTTGCCTGTGCATTGTCTGATGTATTTGTTAACCTCATTACTGTGATTACTTATAAAAAACAAGGGGAAATTCCCACCCTTTAAATTCACTTCTGCGATGCTGCATTTTATCAGGACATTATAAGGACAAATTCTACTATATTATATACTATTATTATTACTATACTATTTTTTATGACATACTATACTACAACTTTTTTTGACACACTATACTATGACTTTTTTATTTTTTCAACACACTATACTATGACTATTTTTCAACATGCTATATGGCTTTTTAAATTTTTTCGACATATACTATGACTTTTTTTTCGACATACTATACTATGATTTTTTTTTGTCAAACATACTATACTATGACTTTTTTCGACATATTATATTAGGACTTTTTTTTCGACATACTATACTATGACATTTTATAACATAATACACTATGACTTTTTATCATGAAATTTTCGACATATAATACTATGACTTTATTAAATTAAATTTTCAACATACTATACTTTGACATTTTATCACATACTATACTGACTTATTTATCATGAAATTTTCGACATACTATACTTTGACATTTTTATGACATACTATACTATGACTTTTTATAACATACTATACTGACTTTTTTTAATTACATCTTCGACCCTTTTTATGAAATTTTCGACATCTTATACTATGTCTTTTTTTCATGAAATGTTCGACATGCTATACTGTGACTTTTAATGATTTAATTTTCGACATACTATAGTATGTCGAAAACTAAATCATCACTTTTTTTAATTCAATTTTCAACATACTCTACTATGACCTTTTTTTATGAATTTTTCAACATCCTATACTATGACTTTTTATTTTATACTATGACTTTTTATCATGAAATTTTCAACATCCTATACTATGACTTTTTATCATGACATTTTCAACATCCTATACTATGACTTTTTTTGACATACTATATTCTGACTTTTAATTTTTTCGACTATACTATGACTTTTCTAAGTGTTTTGCGACATACTATACTATCACTTATTTTTTTCGACATACTTTACTACGACTTTTTAAAAAAATGTTAACATACTATTGTGTTTTTCGACGAACTATACTATAACATTTAAAAAAGAAAATTCAACATACTATATTATGACTTGTTTTTAACATACTATAGTATGACATTTTAATTTTTTTCAACAGACTATACTATTCCATTTTTTATTTTTTCAACATATGACTTTTTTCGACATACTATACTATGACTTTTTTTCAACATACGACTTGGTTGCAGAGCCGGACAAAAATGAGGGAAAAGGCAAAAGAATTGGCAGCAAACCAGTATATAGCGAAGTGGTCCATTTCAGTACTTTGTTTTCATGTAATAAATATACAAAAGGTAAATTAGATAGTAATCTGCATGAGAAATGAAGCAAAACAACAAACATTTCGTTATGATAATCATCTGCTTGTAGTGATCAATTTGACCCGGATACACTGTATAGTATGTCGTTAATTGTGACAAAAAAGTCTCATAAAAGAAGTCTTAGTATATTGTTATAAAAATGTCAAAGTCATAATATAGTATGTCACTACAATGTCAAAAAGTCATAGTATAGAATGTCATAAGAAACCATAGTAAAGTATGCCATTAAAATGTAAAAAAAGTCATAGTATAGTATGTTGTAAGTCATAGTATAGTATGTTGTAAGTCATAGTATAGTATGTTGTAAGTCATAGTATAGTATGTCGTAAGTCATAGTATAGTATGTCCGCACATCAGGAAATCTAAATTTGTTTATACACGCATGAGGTGTCGTCTAGATTCTTACCTGAAGTAGCAGAAGACGAGACCAAGGATGATACTGCAGACTGTTATTGAAATGAAGAGAGCCATGTACTGGATACTGCTGTCAACGTAATCTAAAAAAATAGGGAGGCGCATTCATATTATTTTCATGTCATTTTTATTATCTTACCACCCCAAAATGTGAATAATCATGATCATGTCCTAAGTGAGACGGAGAGTCAGTAAAATTAGAGGTGATGAATAGATGGTGACCAGGTGGCTCATTTGTTCAATGTTATCAGCTCCAACATCTTTCTGATTTCCACTGGCAGGGACAAGCTTCTTTTCCCCCTTCCTCCCTCTAACCCCTCACTGCACCCTCCAACCCTTCCCCTTCTCTCACAGCGTGTGATCGATCACATCCCCTTCCTGAATCCCAGAGATCAGTTGTCACACTGACATCGCTACAGAAACCCCAGAGGCCTTAAGCAGCTCTGGGGCTCTAGGCTTTCTGCCGGGCTCCTGCCAATCAGACACACATAAACAGATATGCATGAATAGGGGGTATTTCATGATGTGCACAGAATCACACACACACACAATAAGAAGGACTAGTGGACAAAAAAAAACTGCATGGACAGCAAAGTGTCCTATGAACACCCTGTAAGTTCATAGAGGTAAAGCATAACTGTCCTTAACCAAACCGCTTTTGGAAGAGAAAACAAAGCGCGATCAGAAAGTTATTACCAAAGTTACTTGCCCTTAGTTGTTCACAGTTTTCCTCTGCAATTAGAGATTCATATCAGCATTTCAGGAGCACTCACTTTCTGTCTTACCCTTAAATAAAGTTGTTTCAATATTTTGACTTGTTTGCAACCGATCTGATCACCGGACAGCTTTTTTTCTTGCTTCGTTATTGCAATGTTGCCATGTTCTCAAATCTCAGTGATTACTTTGTTGAATACAGTGTTATGCTAGCTGATAGAAATTATGGCCAAAACTATGAAAATAAGGCCCACGTTGTAAAAAAAAAAAAGAATTTGAATTGTCCTTTATTTCTCTCCAACTGACTTGACAATTCGTTTTGACCTTCAAGCAAACAGCGATAAACTGAAGTGTGTGAGTTTGTGTGACAGGGACAGGGAGCGAGAGAGAGAGAGAGGGAATGTGTGTGTGTGTGTGTGTGTGTGTGTGTGTGTGTGTATTGCGGAGTAACAGATGGACAGATATCTCACATCCGTCCCGAGGCAAGAAACTCAAGCAGGCCCGAGGGAGAGGCTGTCCTTTTCATTAGAGGGTGAGAGAACAAGCTGAGCCTACAGGCTCTGTTTCACCTGCCTCTCTTCCTCTCTCTCTCTCTCCTTCCCTCCTTCACTGCCCCCCCCCGGAGCAGCATGTGCCACTTCACTCCAGCACCACACTGTGGTTTGTAACAGTTTAAACTGTCACTACCCATCACCACCCAGAGTGGCCTGAATGAGCCCGTTCTAGAAGGCCCTGGAGTGGGGGGGGGGGGCAGGATTTAAGTGTGTGGAAACCTGTGCGAACAAGTGTGTGTCTTACCTGATGTCATGAGTGGAGGAAGAGTCGGTTGCAAGTCTCTGTTGCAATAATCCTGATCCGTGCAACACTCCATAGCTCTCCTCAAACGGGAGTTCCCCGTGTCCTATCACACACACACACACACACACACACACACATAAGACACATGCCTTTCTATATAACACTAATGAAGGATATTTATAGCCACACTTATTCCTAATGAGAACATTTGACAATACAACGTTTTTTTCCCAACTGTGTGTAAAGATTGGACAAGTCGGATTTAAATAGGTCTCATAAAGAGCTGAAGAAAAGCTCGTAAAGGCTTAACAACAGCTCGTGAGGGACACACATAGCACAGATAAGTGCACAAATACATATACAAAGACACACATACAGCCGACTTACTCTGCACTGGAACTCAAAGCCGGCAAGTCCCAAACAACCTGCGGTGAGTACTGCCACGCCCCCCTCCTCCTCCTCCACCATGGTGAAGCAATAACCATCAGTCCTACCAAAATGCACATACATCATCATATGAGTAAACACAAACCTGGGAGTCTTTTCATCATTGTCTTCATCTTCATAGGGGTTCGGGTTTGATAGTATTTATTGAATCTAAATCCAGTATTAAACCTGCTTATTGAGACAAATCCTTTCAGAATCTGTTTCAAATATCTTTCAACTATTATAATAAAACATATATTCATTATATGCACCTACATTTCTGAAAACATACAGCACATGCCATATGCACAAACATGAATAATGCAAGTGGGTTGGCTAATGAAAGTGTTAATAAGCTGCATCTCAAGAGGCTTGAGGGATCTCATTAAAGTATGTAGCTAAAGTCAACATTTGAGTTCTAATCAGGTAATTAGAGGTGTCTCGGATAATTACTGTGGATAATGGTGTTGCCTTGTTATAGTTATTTTTATAGTCTGCGTGTGGTGTGAGCATAGTTTTGTGTGTGCTTCACCGTACATGCAAGTGTTGTTGACAGAGTCTTCCGGGCAGTGGTGATAGCAGTGACAGCGAAGCATGTTCTGAGATGAAACCGTCGCTGTGCTGCTGCTTTCCTCCGCCCTCCGCTCCGATCCCCCCTTCCATCCGTTCCTCAGCAGCATGGTGTCCAACAGGTTGGCTGTAAAAGAGAGAGAGATACTTAGCACCACAGCACGCCAAAACACCTGGACACTCCTCTGGCTCCGGCAAAGCCAAATCAAAGGGTCCAAACAACATTTCTGCTAATTTCCAAAAGGCTCTTTTGAATTATATCGTTCGGCCACAGAATGTGTGAGTATGTGCTGCTGAAAGCAACCATGCTGCTCTGGACTGGACTCAATGTACCTGCATGAAGTCTGGAACCAGAATATCACTACTCACCAGAAACAAGTCTTTGTGCTGTGTTTGCATGCATGTGTGCATGCCTACAAGTAGTGTGAGTATGCAGAGTGGTTTTGAGATGTGTATGAGTCTACAGCACATTACTGTAATATTCAAGAGAATCTACATTTCATATTATTTGATGAAGATACAAAACTTTCAGTGCTTGAGCTTTCTAATATCGTAAATGGTATTCTTCAAGTTAATCCCTTCTACAATAACTCAAATCCTCTAACCATAATGGAATTTAATGTCAATAGAAATGATAATCGAGTTAAAAAATGTTTAAATAAACCTGTTAAATATTGAACTACTCTATGGTGAGGCCGTCACTCCTTAAAAATATATATATACTAACAAATATACAAACAGAAAAAGTAGAAAGTTCCTGTATTTTTTTTAATTATCACCTTCTTTTATTCACTCTGCCTGCACAGAAGCAATCATTTCCATCCCAGAATCAATCTCCAAATAGCACAGGGCAGCTGACAGACCTCATTATTTTTGTTGTCAGAACTGCTAAAAAGCAAAAGTATTTAGGTAACTTGTTTATATGAGATGATTTAGAGTTCACCTACAGCGAGGAGGAATAACATTTCCAGCCGGCAATAGATACAGTTTCAAAACAGAGTCAAGCCGAGTGCAGTAACACAGTAAACGTGTACTCACATAAACCAGGAAATGAATATTATTGCTCATCCTTGAAAGTGTTAACTTTTGCAGCTGCGGCTGAATACTGAATCACTCCAAGGTCGTGCTTTGAACTAAAAAGGGAATTCCATCTTTCAGTTCTCAACTGTACTTCATTAAATGTTTATTATGAAGGAAAAACAAGGAACCAACTGGATTTTTAAAAACACATAACGCATAAACTGATAAATGGATTAAAGACTTAACATTTAATTGTTTGGTAATAAGAATAATCCACTGTTCATTTGTAGTACATGAATAATGTTCATTGTCGAATGTTTAGACTGTGTTAATTATTTGATTAAAAATGCCTACTGTTATTATTAATACAATGTGCAAACCTTTTTTCCTCACTATCAAAGTAACTGAAGGTACATAAATTCATCAGTGGAGAATGAAACCAGTTCAGACAGCAGCTCGTCCCTGAAGACCTCTGTGGTCAGAGAGCTGAACAGTGTTGTGCCACACTAGATGGATGTCTTCCTCACTCTCTCGCTCTCTCTTTCCTCTTCTGCTCTCTTTATTATAATATATATATATCATAAATCTGTAGATAAGTTAATCAGTTATTCATCCGCATTGAAAATCCTGACTTAGTTTGAGAACGTTCACAAGCAACTATAAACTATGAAAGCCGAGACATCACAGGTGTACATCCCTACATCCATCCCCAAAATCCAAGAATAGCTTCCTTATACTGTGGATGGGTTTCCCTATAGTAGCTGTAAGTAGATCTAAGCAGTGCAACAGCCTGAAAGCCAACCATTGAAAAGGGGACATGGGTAATACTCCAGAGGACTACGTGATGAAAAGGTTGAATGGTAGTGTGGTACAGTATACACACACACACACTGGCTGTTCTTTAAGTGGTACTCCGCGTCCTTCCAGCCTGATCTGTGTTACCGTTTCTGTCAGAGGAGAGGTTTGTCGACGTGTACCGATCCTCCCTAACAGCGGCCTTGGTTTGTCATCACATCTGCTTTGCAAGTGTGAGGGGAAAGGTTTCATGACGTTGTCAGGCTTACAGATACATTCTGTCCACATCGGCTCGGTTTTATTAAAACTTTTACAAAGGTGGTAAGTGAGCAACGAAGACAGAGGCAGATCACTCCAGAGAACAATCTTACAGGAAAAGCTGACGTAAGGGAAGGAGAATCCTGCTTTGGAGTAAAATAAATTTAAATCGCGGTCAATCGATTCAAATATTTAATTGCCATCAAACACATATTTTATCTGTTCAAAATGTACCTTAAAGGGAGATATGTCAAGTAAGTCGGCAAATATGCAAATATACAACACAAAATAATGACAAATCTTGCCCAGAAACCCTCCCAGGTACTGCATTTAGCATTACAAATATGCTCAAATCATAACGTCACAAACTGCAGCCCAACAGGCAACAACAGCTGTCAGTGTGTCAGTGTGTTGACTTCACTATGACTTGCCCCAAACTGCATGTGATGATCATAAAGTGGGCATGTCTGTAAAGGGGAGACTCGTGGGTACCCATAGAACCCATTTTCATTCACATATTTTTGAAATCAGAGGCCAAGGGACCCGTTTGAAAATGGCCATGCCAGTTTTTCCTCATCAAAATTTAGCTTAAGTTTGGAGCGTTATTTAACCTCCTTCACGACAAGGTTGGTACCAATATTCCTTAGGTTTTTCTAGTATCATATGATACCAGTACCTTCACTCTCTTTAAAACTGAGCCCGCTACAACATAAAAATTGCAAGTTGCCTTAATGCGTCAAAGAAATTAGTGGCGTTAAAACAAATGTGTTAACCCGTTATTATCACGTTAACTTTGACAGCCCTAGAATGTGTGTAATAATATACAGCTTTGAACACTAAAACTTGGATGATCAAGAGCTGATCTGCGAGGTTCAGTTTACCATCAGTTTATCTACCTGATAAATCATTTTAAAAATGCAAAAAATGCACCTCTTTTGTTTTCTCTTCTGTTAAACTTGTTCAGACCATGTAGTGAACAGTTTAACATACAAAGTGGCAGCACATATCTGGTTGCATAGCAAGTTCGTGTTCACCTCCTACACGTAACAAGCATTTAATTTTGTAGTGCAGTCTGCAACTGGACATTAAATGCACTAAATCCACTAAACGCATTTTAACTCCTCACACCACACTTCAATCACATAAACTACATAGGGGACTTTATATACAGTAGCAAATGTTGTATCCATTCTCAAAGAGAGGTTTGTGTGTGTCTGTGTGTGTGTGTGTGTGTGTGTGTGTGTGTGTGTGTGTGTGTGTGTGTGTAGCGGGGGAGAGTTTGTCATGCTTGGTATATAAGAGAAGGTTTACTACAGAGTCACTGTGTGTTCACCAGACTATTAAAGAGGCTATAGGATGTAAAGCCAGCAGGAGTCTTACAGTAAGGGAGAGGCCACCTTTGTTATGCTTACTACTGTAACAGAGAGCTTTTCTTCCTCAAGTAAAACACCACACTGAGGGAAGAAAAATCATCCAGGTATAAAATCGCCTACTTTTATTAGAAGATGGCCCTGCAACTAAACAGACCATAACTTAATAGATTTAGTATATAAGATAAAAGGTTGAGTTATTATTATAAATACACCACAGTAGTCCATTGTTATTCACACACACACTTCATTTTCTCTTTGTCTCTGTACACACACACAACAGACTTGCTGTGTCAGCTACGGGGCACACTCAAGGTCACCCCGAAATCTGATCTGCATCCCCCACACATTCCACAGGCTGGTCCTCAAACTAGACACACACACACACACACACACACACACATACACCGGCAGTGTATTACACACAAACATACACACTTGAAGCAATTAGAAGTTACATGTAGTGAATAACTCCAGCTGGAGACGTTCGGTCACAGCTCGTCACCATCAGTGGCACTGCATCCTTGGGGCACGTCGGCACTGACTTCAGCTTTTCCAAATATATCTGAATGAGTGATGACATATCATGTGCTGTCTTCAAGGCCGCGTTTGTCATCTCTTTTCATTTCTGGCTGAGCACTATCAGCGTGGTCTGTGACACTTCCTCCCTCCTTACTTCCAGTCAAGTTTTCCGTGGTGACAGAGGTAGCATGACCGTGGCCTGTATGTCATTCCTACAGTGATACTAAATGGAGACATTGAAACGCACGTCGTTTATTCAACAGCTGTCGCTTTCTTATTTTGTATATTTTGAATGCCGCATTTTATAATATCTTTTTCCTTTGATTGCCTATTCTCAGCTCCTCATTCGACGTCTGACTGCCCTTTTCATGGGCGGGTTCCTTGTTTTCATTGAGGGCCTGAGGTTGGGGTCTCATTTATTGACAGTAATTGTGAGTAAAGGACAAACTTGTTATAAAAGGTTGTTTCACATATACAGTACTTAATAATCAACTGATTTGTTCAAGGTTACATGCACCCATATTGCTATCGTGCTGGCCTTCCTGTTACCTTGATGCAAAAACAAAACAGATATTAAAAAAAAGTCTTGGGTATGGCCAGTTTGCCTCAACTACAAACAAAAAATATGACTTAGCTTATTAATGACTTACTGTAGCTGTTTTTTGTGCAAAATGTTTGATTTAATTTGAATTATTTGGGTGTTTTTTACGACAAATCCCCCACTATTTCCAATCAAGTGGTTGGCAGCATAAACAGGAAGCTACAGCATCGGCAAGACATTGGTGATTTTCTTTTCTTTTTCTTGAATATGACCATAAGGTACTCATACTTGGATGATTAGTGTATGGTAACAAGTATGACACAAAAGCAACAGCCAGAGTAGAAAAAGATGAAATGTAATAAAACCGTTAAATGCGTCAAAGACGGGGGATCGTTGAGAATGGCTCGTTGTAGAACGGTACTCAGTGATGAGTCATGAGTTGGGCATTTCAGAGAATGTGCTACGTGACCTTGAATATCTGAAAACGTAAACTAAAGCCAACTTGTTCCTTTCATTTGAAGCTCAATATCAGAGGATGTACTGTTATGCACCGTAGAAACATTTATCTGAAATTGTGTCCCGTGAAAACAATAATTAATTGGATTCGAGAGTCATAGGCAGGATGTCCCCTATTAATCTCTAAATTGAATTCCTGATGAATATTCATATTGTCCACGGCTATACTGGATTTGTTTTGTGCACTAGAGATAGAAGTGTGTGATGTGATCCTTACAACTAAAGTTGTAATCCAGACTGACACTGGCAATCAATAAATATACTGTTACAATATTGGATTTGTTTTTTTCCCATCAAGAGATAACTGGAAATCGATGCAAAACAGAATTACTGCCATTACCGGTGAAGTTAGGAGAGAAATGTTGATGGGGGAATTTCATGTGCAGGAAAATGGGGAAAAAAAAGAAAAGAAAAACTCTCCATGAAGTGTTCCAATTAACACGGTTGTTTCACAAGAGCCGACTTCACAGCACTACAGCCATTTAATCTGTGAGCTGAGACCTTCACACTGTTCATCACAGGCAGAGAGGAGGACATGAGAGAAAAAGGGAGATAAGTTACTCCAGGTGGCCGTTGTAAATCACCTCCTCAAAGGAGACATCTTCCCCAGTGTCTCCAGCGTGCACTCTGACCCCGAGGGGGTCACAACCAACCTGCGAAGGGGCCATACATCCTCCTCCACCCTACCAGCGCACCCTCATCCCTCTTAACCCCCTACAGGCTTCAAAGGACTCTGCCACTTGAGACACTCACAGATTGTACACACACACACACACACATTCCACACACTCTCCTCCGTCTCTTGCTGCTATACACCCACATCGGGTCATCCGTTTCCACCGCGCAGCTTCCAGCAACCTGTTCTGTGTTTACCGGCCGTGACCAGACTGCCTTTGTGAAGGAATGAGATGGACACTTTGAGGCTCCCACCACCCGCAGCAATAACGCCACAACTAATTTATCAACTGTCTGACCGGCCTGCTGTAGTAGACCCCGCTCCACATTGTACCCCAACCAGCCATTTTCAGAAAAACTAGCTCGACAGTCAGGGATTCGCAATGTTTGCGCAGAGAAAACTTTCCACAAGGGTGTGTGAAGACAGCAGAGAGCTGCTATATCCACAGCAAAAATACCCAAACACACAGCAGACACACAGACAAAGTGACTTCTGCTATATTCCAATGAATGCCAAGAACAGAGAGAGACAGACAGACACTTGCATCAAGAAGGAAAAAAGTATTGTGCACCGAGATGAATCAGACTTACCCATAAATCACAGAAAACCCTGCATATGAAAGTATGAATAATCTTGCATATGAAAGGTTAAGAAAAACTGATTTAGGAGGATAATTGTCTAAACTATATTATAAGGAACACACGTTCATTTCTTTAAAAAAAAAAAACATTAATTTCTCAGAGAAATTATGATTAGAAAAGTGTGTTTTTGCCAGCATGACAATTTCCATATCTACTTTTATGTATAGTTAGACATATTTTTTAATGTCTTTGTGGATCTCTATGTAATTGTGTGAATACTTTTTTTTTTTCCAAATAACTATGCAGTACTTGAACATAATAAAAAAAAGAAACATAACGTTCACATTATGTTAACATTAAAGCATGCAAACATGTTCTAGTAGAAACCCTAAATCTAAGTTTGAACCTGAAAATAAGAATAACAGGTCCCCTTTAAATTAAATACGACACACATGCAGACAAATAGACACACACACGGAACAGGTGTGGGTGCAGGCATGCTATGAAACCAAGGCTTTGTATTGACCACAGCGTGGTGTACGTGTGTGGCACTCATCCCGACACACCATCACAATCCCATCTTCTCTTATTTACTCCTGCTCCTGTCAAGATCCAGATATCTTTTTAACATCGTCTATCCACAATGCTCATCAGTTCATCTCACTGCTCGTCTATCTATCCATGTGGTCTGGACTTACTGGAAAAAGCCACGAGCCACTGACTAATGCTGGGCTCTATTACAGACATATTGAGAGACGACAGCCATAGCGCCACCACAATATGTCATTTTACCCCACAATATTACCTCTGCCTAAAAAAAAAAAGTGTTTTTCTCCTCAAGGTTGTTCAAGGTATTTATAACATAAAACCAGATATGTTTTAGGTTCATTTAAGATTGAATTTCCAACACTAAAAATGACTCAACCTATGTTATATATTTTGTAGAGTTGTGTACTTGTATTATCCGAAATGTTTCCAACAATGTTACAACGGCTACCTCGCTCAACTGCTGCATGTCTCACGCGTGTGGTGTCCACACTGGCGGCGTTAATTCTACTGCGTGGCTACTGGCAGCCCTTTCTTTCTACATAGAGTTTGCCTTTCATAATGGCCATTTCATTTCATTATAAATGTAATTTCTGTTTATTTTAGACACACTAAAAGGTTAAGAAGTGCATGCTCATTTGTACAATAATAGTATTAATCCACAATTAAAAGCCGGTTCTCTATTCATTTATGGAGCGGTGCAAGTCACTGCATTTTCCACAACACTGTCCTGAAAATATTTCAGAATAAAAGCCTTGTGTTAACAAATGAAGGAATTCTGTCCACAAAAAAAAATGCTAGAGGGCTTTTATTTTGAAATGGAAAAAGGAAGTATTGAGTTGAAATAAATATTAACTTTATTCATTTCAGATATTGACATTAAAACCGTAGTCAATATACTGCCAAAAGAAGAAGAAGAAATAGGAGTAAGGAAATAGGCAAGAACTCGAATCTCTAGAAGAGACGCAGCTGACATGCAGCC
>CAKALG010025458.1:0-12223 GCA_916700815.1 Helicolenus hilgendorfi
GTGATGGGAGCTGTGTTGACTCCTGCAACATCCTGGAGGGGTAAGGGAGGAATCTGGACTTCAATCCCTTTTTAAGCTCTGAAATGTGCCTTATTTTAGACAAACAAGTCGAAACATCAGATCTGTGTGCTCTTCAGTTAACTCCTTCAAAGTCTATTTTCATACCAGGAGCATTTCCAGACTAGACATTAGACGTTGGGGATTTGTTATTGAATCAATTCAAAGGCCGAATATGATCCGAGGTATTCTGAAGTTAAACCTCCAGTCGGTATAACCCAAACACTGTAGCTGAAATGGCACATTCACTCGGATCTGTTTATCTTTGCAGATCTCTGTCAAACATTGAATCTCGACATGCTTACAATTTAACTTGTGCCCTCAAAAAAAGGATCAAGAATTTTACTTCACATGTAACTGTTTGAAATGAGGCGTCTGTCATCTTCTTTGTTATTGTGTTTTTTTGCAGAGAGCCGCGGGAGACCGTTGTGAATAAAACCTGCGTGCCGTGTGAGCCCGAGTGTCAACGCATGAACGGGACTGAAACCTGCAATGCGCCTGTATGTGTGTCACAACTAAACTATTATTACAAACATCATTAGAGCTGCAACGATTAATCGATTAGTTGTCAGCTATTGAATTAGTTGTCAACTATTTTGATAATCCATTATGCAGTTTAGTTTTTTTTTTAAGGAATAAAAGGTCATAACTCTCTGATTTTGAATGAAAATTGTTAATTGCAGCCATAAACATTATAAAAATTAGAAAACACATGTTAGAACAGCTTTGTGAACATCATTTATGAATCTAAAATGTCAGCAATAAACGTCATGTCTTTGTGTCAGTCACGCTCAGAATCAAAGAGCGCCACAAATGAACAATTATGCAGCATTAAATCTGTTGCAGAAGAGTCAGCACTTCCATTTTCTCCATCAACAGCAGCCTTATTAAATAGACCATAATTCACTGTAGCCACAAGACATGTTGTGTTTGGGAGGAGGGGTGTGGCTGTTTGATCTAGTTGGCACACAGTGTACTTTTAAATGCTCCTAATCTCGTCTTTGACTGAAAACAACAAGTCCCAGCCTCCTTTATGGAGCCGTTGAAAGTAACTCTGGGAATGTAGAGTATTGTTATTGACAGAGAATTAGACTGTTTGAAAGAAAGTATTACATTGCAGCATTTGAGGGGAGACAACCCTGGTGGATAGGGTAACATTTTTAACTAATAGATATCACCATGAAACTTCCTCAGTTGATTAATTACATTAAGGCAATTACTTTTTGTATTACAAGTTTTCTGAAATGTTATATTCAAATATGCAAATTAGACAACATTTTATTATATATGCGGTAATTTCCATACATTTCCAGAACAGAAATCTGTACATTGGGTAAAGCCAGGTTAAAAAATTCTTGTTTAATTTTGTTGACATATTAGAGTCAAACGTTTCTACAGAGGGAATTATGGATATTTCTTTTTATCATGCCATAAATCAGAAATTACTGTCAACAGCCTTAAAAAATCAATTTCCGCCATGTGTTTTGGAATAAAATGTTATATAAATCAGGCTATGAATGATATATGAACATATCCCTCTGTAAAAACCTTCAGAATATAAATAGGGATGAAACCAGAAGGTTTGGTGGATGTAAGAGCTACTGAAGTGGAGATTTCTGGCTCGGAGTCTGAGAAAAAACACATTTTGGGAAAACGGCCTTTAAAGACATGGATTGTAAAATTCGAGACATTTTGAAGACACTGGAGGGTGAATGGGGTAAAAAAAAGATGAACATATAGATATCCCCATGAAACTTCCCCAGTTGATTATTTACATTAAGACATATATTTGTTGTATTATTATTTATTATTTTAATTTGATGTTTGAATATGTAAATGAGGTATTATCTAATGCTAACTTTGGTGAATTTAGGAGAAATTTTAATTTATTCAAATAGACAAAATGTAGTAAACAAAACACCAAAATGTGTATTTTGGATGTTACTAGTCTGAAAGAAGACATGTAATGGAAGCCAAATAGCCCCAAATCTCAAAATTGACCAATGCATGAAAAACAATGTTTTTGCCTGGAGTGTCTTGCCTTAATTGCATTAAGTCTCTCAGAGAACAGAGTTGTACGGGCCTAAACTGCACCACCAACACTTCTGGGTGGGTTTTCATTTCCAAACATTTGCATCTTTATGAGGAAGATGGACGCAGCTTGCTTTATTATTATGAGATAGGGCAGTTTGCACAATATTTACTACTCCTCTCTCGAGAGTTGTAAACATAATGATTTTTTTTTCTTTTCCTTTCAGGGCTCTGACAACTGTACAAAGTGTGCCAACTTCCAAGACGGTCTGTTCTGTGTGTCTCGCTGTCCACAAGGCGTGCCAGCGGAGGGCGACACGCTGCTGTGGAAATACGCAGACAAGATGAAAGTGTGCAAGCTCTGCCACAAAAACTGCACTCGGGGGTAAGAGCATTGTTCAGCCGACCTGGGAGCTGGCACTCCGTCTCTCTGTCGTAATGTTGAGGCAGTAACTTAATCCGAGCCAGAGGGGTCAGCTGTGGTTCTGTTGGCACAGATTGGGGAGAGAGAGGTCGGCTTCCAACATGAGGCAATCTTTGCTGAGATTAATGATGAAATCGGACAATTTAGGAGGGATGTTGAAGACTAGATTAAAAGAAAATAACAGAAATTTTGCATTTTTGCCCATTTACTAAAACTTTTATTACTTTTGCTCTTCAAAGCATACCATCGTTTTGTAGGTTTCTGAATGCGTTTCCATTCATATTAATTTTCAACGGAGAGAGTTCTGCAATGCCAACACGTTCTCATCCCACCTCGTCACATACTGACATTGTCACGGCCGTCGGCGTCACTTTTCGGTCGCAGTAAACACATGCTTAATGTTGTAAATTAAACAAAGACATTTGCTTAGGTTTAGGCAACAAAACCACTTAGTTAGGTTTATGAAAAAACGACATGGTTGGACTTAAAACAGCGGTCTCCTGGATGAAAGCTGGACTCATCCAACTGTGTGTCTCTTTCGCGTCACCACAACACTTTCCCTGTGCGTCTACTGTTGTCTGGCTGTCTACCACGGATGGGTTTACATTGTAGTTAACGAAAAGCCCGGTGCATCACATACCACCGCTAAAGGGTGCCTTGTGCAGTGGTATTGAACGCCGACGGCCGTGACAAAGTGTTGGTATTTGACGCCCTGAAAATGAGAACGGGCTGTATTGATGGACTATCAGCCGTAATGGTGGCTGGTTGGTATACTGATGGTTACTGTGGTTTAGGGACGTCCTTTAAACCACACTTGTGTGGATTAGTTGTGCAACGGTTCAACAAGCCCACGGTTCGGTTTGTATTATGTTTTTTTGATCACGGTGTTGGTTTTGGATCGGTTTGTTTTGCACATTAGAGAGAAGAAAAGCACAACCATTTCCAATGTGTTTGAAGATATAGTAATTGATTGATAGTAATACATTATATTTCTATATTATATTATTTTATACATGAAATAAGGCATACTACTGAATTGTCAAGTAGGCCTATGTTCAGATAATTGCCTCTTCTATGTCTCTGCTACCTCATCAAATGATTAGCATGCCTGTATTTAATAGCAGTGCAATGGTTTGTATGTCATTGAACCGTTTTTATCCCTGTGTGGATGGGCTTTTGTAACTGTATTGTAAAACCTTTTATGAAGTAAAATATGATGAAGTATTTCCATAACTCGTATTTTTATTAACTCGACTATTATTCAGTCTTGTAGACTTGTAGCAAATTGCAGAGAACCTGGATGCTTTTGAGGGAAGAAATTAGCTTCTCATCATTTTTGCACTCATGCGATGAAATGAAAAATGTAAGGAAACATCGTAGTTCGGCAGCAGTGATTGTTTTTTTTTTATGAACACTGATTGCAGAGCCTTTCCCTGATTGTCGTTGCTTCATATGGAAACAATGGACTTATGATGACTTGAATGAATTAATGAATATGCAGCGTGAAATCAAAGTGATGGTATGCTTACATCCGATTCTTTGCATTGGCTTCTTTACAGGTGCATGGGTCCTGGTCTCAAAGGCTGCCAGAGTAAAAGGTGAGTAAATCCAGCAACACTGATCACTGATGAAATAAGTGAAGTATACACTGACTTTGCCTAAGTTAGACTTTCTAATTTCATCTCTCCTTGTTTATTGAATTTGGAAATGTGCTCTGTTTTCCATCTGCGTTCTTAATGAGCTCCCACCTGTCTTTCAGCCACTCTGGTCTTTCCATGATTGCGGCTGGTGTAGTCGGCGGGATGCTGGCTGTTCTCGTTGCCGGCCTGTCTGTTTTTGTGTTGCTACGCCGACGCCACATCAAGAGGAAGAGAACCATGCGGAGGCTTCTCCAGGAGAGAGAGGTAAGATGAGGGGACTGAGTCACCTCGCTTGTAGGGAGACATCAAGACATTCAAGATTTTGAGAGGAGTATCTTTGACCCTGTTGATGATTATTTACAGAGATACAAGTCTGCTGTATGCAGAGGTAGTACATTTTACTTGTCATCTATTGCTTGAAAGGGAAAGTGAAGGCATCAATTTCATATTCTGTTTGCAGTATTGTACTGTCTACTACAGTTCATTTTAAAAGATGCTGTTTGCATGACAGTATGTGAGATATTCAGTCCTTGTTTTCCAGCTGGTTGAACCTCTGACTCCAAGCGGAGAGGCACCAAACCAGGCTGTGCTGCGGATCCTGAAGGAACCCGAGTTTAAGAAAATCAAAGTGCTGGGATCAGGAGCTTTTGGTACCGTTTACAAGGTAATAACATGCTCCGGGTTTGTGTCTCAAAACACCTTGCTGTCAAAGTTCCACTCGAACGCTGAGCTTTATTGAAGCTGGAGCTCAGGAGTACGGCATGAGCCAAGTTTACATAACCAACGCCCGTCAGTGTTTTCGCACATCTACATCTGTTGTCAATTTTTCAATTAAAAGACACATTTTTTAACTTGCCAGATCATGCGTGAGTGACTCCACTTTCACTTTCAGTGCTGTGTGTATATGTGTGTATATACAGTATACTTGTATCAATCTCATTGTGGGGCTATTTGAGGGTTAAGGTTAAAGGGTAACTTCAGTATTTTTCAACCTGACTAATGGGGACAACTATTTTTTAAATTCTTCCAGTATTGAGGGATAATGCTGTAACCAGCAGCCACAAAACGAGTTGCAAGATCAAGTGAGCAGCGTCAATGTAACGTTACGTCCACTAAAAGTGCTTATTTTTGTTACTGACAGGCTCAAATTGTTATTAGAAGTGTCTGACAACATTATGAAAAGGACCATACAGAGAAATAAAACGTTTTTCTTACCTTTCGCTTGATTTGGTTTGTTATTGTGTCTTAGCCCAATCAAGGAGAAGTCTCGTTGGGAAAACTGAATATACGTATATTCCAATAAATACGGGTGGCCATCAAATTCAAAGCCATTATCTATATTGTCGAAATCATCTAAATATTCAGCAAAACAAGATGCTGATGTATGTTCTGTATGGAAAACACAGCGGCCAACTACATGAAGTGGATTAAAAAGTATAATATTACCCTCTGAAAATGTAGATCACAGTAACATTAATGGAAGTACAAGTGCCTCAAAATTGTACTTAAGCACAGTACTTCAGTAAATGTACTTTGTTATGTTCCACCACTAGGTTTAGTGGGGACTAAGGGTCCTCGCAAATGTAGTAGAGTACAAAGTGTGTGGGGGCGGGGTAATACAACGTCAGCATTTAATTGCACTGTAGATTTGCATGTATGCACTTGTGTTCACTTGATGATTCAGGTGTAATTAAAAGCATCCAAAATAACAAACGCGTGTCTTTACAGGGCCTGTGGGTTCCAGAGGGAGAGGATGTGAAGATCCCGGTGGCCATCAAGGTTTTGAGAGAGGCCACATCACCAAAAGCAAACAAAGAGATCTTGGACGTAGGTTTCATGATTCATGTGGTATATTTTTTAACTCAAGTTTACTGTAATACTGAGTCAGAACTCACAGAAGCCATTCATTTATAGTGTTATTTCCTGGACTACTTCAGTAAAGTGTGCTACTGGTGGGAAGTGACATATACAAATTATAAAACTCTATGCACATTATTATCACAATATTTTGACTGGAAGTCAGAAGTACCTCAATTTGATGCACAAAATGAGTGACAATTATTGCTTCCCAGATGTCAACTTAACTGTAATGTATCCTGTAATTTATAGCACATGCATCTTAATTTGAAACTAATGACTACTTATTTTCCTTGTAATGGAGAATGGGTCATGCTTCTGTAGGAAATGGGATTAATTCATTGGAGGGCTGTGCGTGGGCGTTGGTTTGTAATCCAAGGCTGAGGTGTTCTGGAAAGGAATGCAGTCCTGTAGCCACGCTGAGGACGCAGCTTGTTCAAAACGCATTATGCAAACGGCTGAGTGTGCATCTTAAGATCCTGTGATTTTGCGGTTGCTCAGTCACTGCACATCTGGAAGTTGTGGTGGACATACACGTCCTCTGAACTTCATGACTTAAGGGCAGAGGCTTGTTTTTAAATGTGCTTTGAAGCCTCTTCTTCCTCATCAGGCTGTCAAAATTACAGAGCTCCCAACAATCAAGTGGTTATTTGCTGAACAGTGTTGATACTGTAATAGTCATGCAGAGAATATTTGGGGTACAATTAATGTACGCACGACAGGAAATCTGCTAAATAAGGCTCAGTTTGAAGTGCTGTTTGCACGGGTCTCCTTGTAGGAGGCCTGTGTGGATTATCCCCATGGTTTTTCTTTAATTCGCTTTTCTGTTATGACGAGTTTCCACTCTGCTGAGCCACATACAATATGCTTCGCTGGGTATGACTTCTGCTAAGAAACTTATCACCAAACACTGGATATTTCCACAAATGTCATGTTTCTAAAGCTATCAGCTTCCAGGTTGAATATAGACTTTCTGCCAATATTAGTTCACTGGAAGATGGAAAGGGCTGTGAGACGTTTTTCTCAAACAGACAGAATAAAAAAAAAATGTCTTTGCACCTTTAATCCATCAATGTGAATGCCAATTATCTCTTTTTGCCCATGCACTAGATAAGATAAGGTAGACAGACTTATTTACTTACTTACTCATTTACTTACTTACTCACTCACTCTTACTCAGTTACTGACTCAGTTACTTACTTAATTATTTACTCAGTTACTTACCCACTTACTTACTTATTTACTTACTTCCTTACTTACTTACTTACTTACTTACTTACTTACTTACTTACTTACTTACTTACTCACTTACTTGCTTATTTACTTACTTTATTAATCCCGGCAGGAAATTTCACTGTTACAGCAGCTTAGCAAAAAAGACAAAAATACCAATACTTATCAATACAATAACTCACTTACTTACTTACTCACTCACTCACTCACTTACTTACTTACTTACTTACTTACTTACTCGCTTACTCACTCACTTACGTACTTACTTATTCACTTACTCACTCACTTACTTACTTACTTACTTACTCACTCACTTACTTACTTACTTACTTACTTACTCACTCACTCACTCACTTACTTACTTAATTGCTTACTCACTCACTTACGTACTTACTTATTCACTTACTCACTCACTTATTTACTCGCTTACTCACTCACTCACTTAATTACTCACTCTCTCACTTACTTACTTACTTACTTACTTACTTACTTATTCACTCACTCACTTACTTACTTACTCACTCACTTACTTAATTACTTACTTACTTACTTTATTTGTCCCAGGGGGAAATTTCACCGTTACACCAGCAAAAAAGTCAAAAATACCAATACTCTTCAATACAATAACTTAGCAATAGACAAGATTTTGCAATATACAATAACTGTCGACAATAGTTTAAATAAATGAGAGGATTTGTACTGTACAGACAGTATGTGTGTAATGCTGTGAGGGGAAGTGCAAGTAGTGCAAAAATAAATGTTAAATGAAATTAGTACAGTTATGGGTCAGATAATTTAAAGGGGGGTTGGAAAGGTGTATGAGTCCAGGGTGAGAACGTTTGTTTTAGTCTTTAGTCAAGGGGGTTGTTTTGTTGTTTGTATCACCTGACTGCCCCCAAAATAATATCAAACATTGAATGACAAAAAAAAAAATGTGTGTTTACATGCGCCCTGCAGGAGGCTTATGTGATGGCAAGTGTGGAACACCCTCATGTGTGTCGTCTGCTTGGCATCTGCCTGACCTCCACTGTGCAGCTGGTCACCCAGCTGATGCCCTACGGCTGCCTGCTGGACTACGTCAAAGAGAACAAAGACAATATCGGCTCCCAGTACCTGCTCAACTGGTGTGTGCAGATAGCCAAGGTAAGAGAAACACCTCACAAAGGCATCAAGTTACATGGTAGGGTCTGTTCAATAGCGACTGAGCTTTACTTGCAGTTTACTTAAAGTTAATCTCATGCCTATATGTTTTTTTTTTTAGTTGTACAGGGCAGATGATAAAAACAAAATCACCTGTGCATTTCTGCAGAGCAAGTAAAGTTGTTTTGTTGATACAACTGCTAGAAGGAACAGTACATGCTGCCTTTAACTGTTGAATGATATGACTTATTAGGTGATGATGACAACACTTTTAGATCGTGTCTGATCAAGCAATGTTTCCATGCCATATTAAACAGCTTGTGAGAAAGAGCACTGCGCTTATGTAATGACTTGTACTTCATCGTTTGTTTGACAAAAGGGTATGAACTATCTGGAGGAGCGCCACTTGGTGCACTGCGACTTGGCAGCAAGAAACGTCCTGGTGAAGACTCCTCAACATGTCAAGATCACCGACTTTGGTCTGGCCAAACTCCTCAACGCAGACGAGAAAGAGTACCACGCAGATGGTGGAAAGGTTGGTTGGAGATTAAAGTATAGCATCTGTCTGTCACGAGTATTTCAAAAAGATAAAAATACATTTAAAGAAAGTTTTTCTGCCCTACAACTTAGATTTATTTTACAGTTTTATAGTCATCGATTGTTGTACTCAAATAGGCCTAAGAGCAACAATATTTGTACATTTATAGCCTGTTAATGACTTCCTCTAGATGAATGTATTTTTGCTCCGTGTCATGAAAGATGGTATTTTTGCATTTGTAGTTTTGCTCTAGATTGTATCTTATGTAAGTGAGTATAAATAGTTCTGTCAGAGAGAAAAGAAATTACAAATCAGATAAGTTCTTTCTCTTATCAATGTTTCTTTGTGCAACTGAAAGCACTATTTTCTGAGGAAAATGTGTGTGTGTGTAGTGCTTCTATTGACTCGCAATTACAGGATGACCTATACACTTCTTTCTGTAGTACCCAATGATGTAACAATTTTCCCATAAAATGATCATTTCCAAAACTTTGTATTAAATTCCAACAATATGGTAGAATATCCTATATATTGGTGTATTACCTTATTATGTTATCAGAACTTCATTACATCAGTGGTTTATTTATATTTTTTCCAAACTGATGATATAATCATTTTGACTCATCATGTACTACAATGTTCAGTTTCTTTCCAGACATTGTATTGCTCTTCCTCAGCAGAGCAGCAGATGTCCAGTTCTTAGAAATTCATCTGCTCAAAGCTGGACTGGATCTCAAACATACACGCCTGCTACTGTTGGCATTTCCTTCATTTGTTGTAGTTCGATGCTATTCGCTATTCCGAGAAGGGTTGTTAATTAAACTTTAATATACAGGGAAGCCTTTTGTTACAGTAACAGACAATTGAATGGCGATATTCATTTAGTATGGGACTTCCTTATGCAGGAAACCATCCCAGAAATATTTTTAAAGCTTTTTGTGATACAAACTGTGACAAAAACGACATTAACACAATTGAGATCTATGTTAGATGTTAGCATTTTCAGTAACTTTGTGATAAAATATGGATTTTTTTTTTAGGTGTGACTATTGCAATTCTGCACCACTAGGTGACAGTGCAGTTACATTATATACTGTATGTGGTAAAGTCAGAGTAGTGGATTTCAATTTAACAAAGTGCACTTTGAGTAAAGAAGCCAAATTTGACATGATGATATTAGGATACAAATTAAGTTATTTCTCCTTTTAATAGGCTATTACAGACATTGCTGTTGAGAGTCCATTGGAACGTGTACAGCTGAGTCTCAATGAGCTAATTAACATTCTCTTCACCCCCCTTTAAAAAACACCCTCCTGCAAACACAGACAGCATAATCTTGCCAGCAAAAATGATCTGTACAGTATTCATTAAAAGTCTGCATACTTTTGCAGGAAAATATCTTCTATGTTAGTGGTCCAGTCAAGGTTATCGTCCAAATGTACTCAAAGCAAAAATATGGTGGTGCATTTGTATCATATAAAGTGTAAATCTACAGATATATTGCAATTTTTGGACATTACTGCAATATTTGTAGATTATTACATTACTACTTTTTGTTCCACAGGTACCAATAAAATGGATGGCTCTTGAATCTATCCTGAACAGAACGTACACACACCAGAGTGACGTATGGAGTTACGGTAAGTCTTGTGCTTTATGTTGTGAATACCTTTAACCCAGCGAGGCTTGAACCCTGCTTGTGATGCAGACTGAGCTTGGATCCTTATGTAACTTCCGATATGTAAAACAGCTGGGCTTCAGTACTCCTGAGTTTTGGTGACAGCCATTGATTCATTGTTTTAACAGCGAGTGGGGCGAAGAGAGGAAAGGCAGTTTTGAAGCTTCAGATAGGATGTTGTTTTTGGATCTTTTAAAACACAAAAAGAGAAGGGAGAACATCTTGCTTGCATCTGCGATTTTTAGGACACAGGTAGCACACACCTACACACCAGCAGTCTCGGATGGACAATATCACGTCAGAAGAGATTGTTGCCACAACCCACATAAACAGTTCAGTTCAGTACACACATACAGCTTTGTTGTGTGGGCCTGTTCCAAACCTTCTTTTCCCGAGAGTTTTGATCATGCCTTCCGCTCAATATGGCAAAAGCATCAGCAGACCCTGGCAGAAGTGACAGGCTTCCTTTCCTCCTTTTCCCTCCTTCAGTTCCTCCAACACAGAGATGCATCCTGCTGACTCCCACTCCTGCAGGCTGAGCCAATTTGTCAACATCGCTATTTTGATACTGTGTGATATTTGGGAAGCTTACATCCTGTCACTTTCATTTCCTGCCTTTAATCTGGAGCAAAACAAAGTAAATGACAGCTCAGCAGACTGACATTATATCAACTGTCCTCCTTTCTGTAGGAGTAACCGTTTGGGAGCTGATGACATTCGGGAGCAAACCGTATGATGGGATTCCAGCCAGTGAAATAGCCGGGGTCCTGGAGAAAGGGGAGCGACTGCCTCAACCACCAATCTGTACCATAGATGTCTACATGATCATGGTGAAATGTAAGCTTGGTGGGCCGTGGTTGAAGCATTCTGCTTTTCTGAAGTGTGTTCACATTAAATTTTTCTTTTTGAATCTGCTGAGGCAGCTGAGTTCTGATCATTTCCCCAAAGACATTTTAAGTTTCATCTTATCTTGATGATGTGTCTGTGCAGGCTGGATGATTGATGCAGATAGCCGACCTCGTTTCCGGGAATTAATAGCTGAGTTTACAAAAATGGCTCGGGATCCTCCTCGATATCTGGTCATTCAGGTATGGTTGTACCTCAGATCTTAAAGGGGACCTATTATGCTTTTGTACTTTTTTTCCTTTCCTTTAGTCTGTTATATGGTTTTTTGTGCATGTAAAAATGTCTGTGAAGTTACAAAGCCCAAAGTCCACGCCAAAGGACTTACTGCCTAGCAGCTAGTTTGGCACGCCCTCAACCACAGCTAGTTAGAGTGGAGCTGAAGTGTAGTCCAAAGAGTTTGGTTAAGTTGACCAATCACAACAGAGTGGGCCAGCTAATGCTGACGGTATGAGAAAAATTAAATATTTTTTTTTAACATTAAAGCATGTAAACATGTTCTAGTAGAAACCCAAAATACAAGTGTGAACCTGAAAATAAGCATAATATGTCCTCTTTAAATCTTCACTTTATTTGACGATGAATCGTAGTAAGCTATCGGACACACCAAGCTGACGAGACGTGCGTTTTATTTCTATTCCAGGGCGATGACCGCATGCACCTGCCGAGTCCCTCAGACCCTAAATTGTACCGCAACCTGATCAGCGTGGAGGGCATGGAGG
>CAKALG010025460.1:0-13594 GCA_916700815.1 Helicolenus hilgendorfi
TGTGTGTGTGTGTGTGTGTGTGTGTGTGTTTTGTTCTTGCTGTGGTTTTTGTTGCAACGTGTGTGTTAATATTTGCATAATAACATTGAACCGTATCAGAATCAGAATCAGACGCCTTAATTCTATTTTTGGTCGATACTGTATGTCATTGTGAAGTGGAAGTGGTTAAAAGATTCGGAAGTAAAAATACACCGGTGATGTGAGGCTACAGTACAGAGGACACATCTGCCCTATTTATCTAAATGGACTTCTGGTGTTGGTCATGTTCACGTCTTCGTCTGTAGGATGTGGCTGATCAAAATTTAAATGGATGGACTGTACTTTATTTCCATCTGAACCACAGTGTGTAGTATAAAGGTTTACTGACTGATCTGATGGATCAGTAGCTGCTCTGCTCAAACATATCAAACCTTCTCCGCCTCTGAAGGGTTAATGCTCATTAGTGCTGTTCACTTTCTATTAGGACTGCAACTAATTCGCAGGATATACTCTCGATTAATCAGTTAGTCTCTTAGGGCGCTTTCACAAGCCGACATTTAGACTGTTTTAATCAAACTCTGGTGCAGTTCGTTTGAGCAGTTGTGAACGCAGTAATCGTACTGTGGTGCGGACTAAAACAACCGGTTCAAGACTGTTTGCGAGAGGTGGTGTCGGACCGTTTCCGAGCGAACCAAAACGCAGGACATTTGTTGAGATGGACACAGGTAAACGACAGGTTAACATGATTGATCCCCTGCATAGAAGTGGCAGCTCTCAAGAAGAAAAAGATAAATTCACTCCTTCGTACACGCCCCTCAGAAAATATTTTTTTTATTTGGTCTGCTTTAATTTGTGCGCTGTAAAACCGAACCAGGCTAAATAGAAAACGAACCAAAAGTATCAATTTCACTCTGATTTCCTAAAGCCCCAGTCGATCAGTCTTCAAATTGCTTGTTTTGTCCAACCAATGGTCCAAAACCCCAAAATATTTAATATACAAACATATAAAACTGAGAAAAACATTACATCCTTGAAGCTGGAACATAGAAATGTTGGGTGTTTTTGATTAATGATTTACAGGATTATCAATATAGTCACTGGTTAACTTTCTGACTAATGAACCAATGGCTTCAGCAGACATATCTCACAGCAGCTTACACATAGTTCGAATCTGTTTCTGCACATGTAAACTGATAGTCTTATTTATTTATTATTAGTTATATTATCTGTACACAATTCAAAAGTTCCCACTTTTTTAAAATAATGTTATTATTGATGCCTTTTCATCTTTACATTGTACCTGTAATTATGAGAAACAGCCTCCAACCTTTTACCCACGTTCAATTGTAAATTATTTATTGATTAATCGATTAACTGATCCACAGAAAATGGCAAAATTTTGATAATTAGTGAATTATTTTAGTCCTTTTTAAGCAAAATATGACCAACAAAATCACTGATTTCAGCTTCTCAAGTGTGAATATTTTCCTGGTTTTCTTCGTCAAACTGAATCTCTTTGGGTTTTTGTCTGTTGGACAAAGCGAGTTGTTTGAGTGTGTCAGCTTGTGATGGACATTTGTTGCAGCCGTTGTGATATTCACAGCGATGGATCAGACCAGCTTGTCCGTCTCTCCTACTCAACTCCTGTCAATGTTTTGGTACCTAATAGCATCTTAGATGTCTTTGTCTACAGTTTCTCAGAATTCAAAAATCAAAATGTTCATATATAGTGTATGTATCGTATGTAAAATGCTCATTGACAGAAATTCACATGAAATTTCTGTCCCTTTCTATAAAAAAAGCAGCTGGGGATTTTTTCCACTGTCTGACAACCACATGTTGATCTTGTTCTCAGTCTAAAACATCTGAAAACCACACATCGCATCTGAAATGTTTGACTGTTTACTTGATAACAAAGTTGCATTTCGGCGTATCGGGTTTGTCTTTAAAATGCTCAAAGTGAAACCAAACAACTCAGATTTCTTTCATACATTTATCGAGACAAGATTTGAACTTTGTTAGCGTGTCAGAGCTCTTATCAAACAATTCAATGCGAATGATGATGCATGCAAAAAAGTCTGATACTTCAGAAATGATTACACTGACCAATGATTCATCAGCTTTAATATTGTAGCCCTAGACGAAAGCCCTTGTATAAACATGTACGTAACACACAGTACTTCAGTCCATTGTGTTTTTAAGGGGTTGTATGAAGTACTTATCCATAGTCAGTGTATTACCTACAGAAGATGACGGCCGGCACGCCTCCAGTTTGGAGGAACAGACAGGAGTTATACCGCAGAACTAAAGCATGTACTGCTCTGGACGGGGTCACAAAAGGTATTTTTGCCACCTAAAAGAAAGGCCCACCTAAAATAATCGATTTCAGTGTACGCAATATTTAGAATATTTCACTGCTTTACCTTGCCGTCAGCTTATGCTCTCGCCAAAGCCACCAGACTCAATTGAAAAAAACTGTAATTTTAGAGCATAGATAACGGCTTCAGTTCCCATGGGGCGTGGCAACATCGTCATCTACTGTAGGTAATACACTAACTATGGATAAGTACCTCATGCAACCCCACTTCAAAACTAAACTAAAAAATGATTTTACTTCATCCAAATATGATTTTCTTTCTTCATTCTGAGTTGTTTTTCAAAAGGATTATGAAATGGGATAATAATCTAAAAGGGGGAGACAAAAACGTACCACTGTTTTTTAATTTACTTCTTTAAAAAAACTAACATAAATTAGATTTCTCTTAACTCAATTTGCATTTTGTTCATTATATTAAACTTTCACTTTTTAACTTCAACATATTCTTCTTGTTTTATTTTGGTTGACTTCTAATAGAAAGTAGATGGTTAGTTCATGATCGACGGCCATGAACTAACTGAACTTTGCCCCACGTGTTCCTAGGAAAAACTATACTTCCTGAACAAACTATCCTTTATGTGTGTATGTTTGTGTGTAAACTGCCAGCGAGAGAGCACCCATCCAAAGATCTTTTTGCCTGTTAAGTGTCCTGATAAAAAATGATTTCCTTACAAAGTGGATCAACCATGCTCTATATTAGGCTGAGAGCATGCAGGGTGTTTATTTCAGTCCGCCACTACACTGAATGATTTTAGCACAACATCAAGCAGCAAGCAGGAACATACAGTCACCAGGTGCGTCGAGCCTGCTGCCTCCATCAGACGCTTCCTGTAGCAGCTTCAATGTTATGGGGCGTGATTACGAGATGTCCCACCATGCCGTGGTTATATTTAAAATCATCTAAACTGAAGCAATAAAACTAAATATAGATGTCGACAGCAAGGAAGGAACAAATGGGAACTGCTGAAATATGAGTAGCCTATTGTGCACTGACTAATGCCACATAATTGACATATTGATTCATCTCTTTGTTGCTATTGTGTCGCCTTATTTGGCATTGCAAGGAAGCCTGAGTTTGACATTTGCTGTCTTTTTCTCTCTCCCTCCACCAGTGTGCTGTTTTGTGGTCCACAAGCGCTGTCATGAATTTGTCACCTTTTCCTGTCCGGGGGCCGACAAGGGACCTGCCTCCGATGTAAGTAAAGAAAACAGTCCACAGTGAGGCAGACCGCTGGGGCTCAAGTTAGATATTTATTAAGCACACAGTTAGTGATTTAGTGCTGTTGAGTGATGTTTATTAACAATATTAACAAGGTCAGCACTGGCTTTGGTTTTGTGTGTGTCTATGTAGTTCCTGTGTTTTCTGTTAGATGAACACACACACACACACACACACACACACACACACACACACACACACACACACACACACACCACACACACACACACACCACACACACACACACACACACCACACACAGATGTTACCTGCTGAGCTTGTCAGCCCTAAATCACATTGAGACATGTCAGTAAAGAGAGAAATGTGCTGCCTGGCTGCCTCAGGTTAATGAGCCAACATCTCTCATTCACCTACACACACATTTTGTGAGTCAGCGTTGGATTTTGAAGTCGTATAACTGATGTTTATTAATCTCTAACTCCTCTCTCTTTCTTTGTTTTTATTATATCACCAAAGCTGTGTCGTTGTCTACTATTTTTAAGCATCCTCCAAACTCCCTCAATAAGTACTTCATTCTCTCTCTCAATAATTTTTATTTTAGCTCTCTGTTATAATAGAAACAACATTTCAAGCATCGGTTCACCACAGATTAACTAAATGGTGAAAAGTAGAGGATAAGTGCACTTTTGGTAAAGGCACAGACACACACATCATATAGCGGCGACGAAGGCCAACCGTTTGGTCGCCAAACGTTGCCTTTGTCTTGGCCTAAAAGTTGCACTTGAACACACCGCAAAGACAACAGCCAACGGCCAACTACCACATACGTTCTGCGCCTGCGTGAGATGAAATACCTCTCCGCACCAGCAGGCTGCGGTAGTCTGTATTCGTCATTCAAAAAGGGAAACTGAAAGACCGAGGACGGCGGATATACAAGCCGTTGTTATGATACGTACATGAAACAATCGACTATTTTCACACCACTCTAACTACTACTCTTTAGACTACGTCCCCACACTCCCGGCACACTTTCTATGAGAGTTTACTGTTGCCGTGGATGGGTTTACATTGTAGATAATGCAAAGCTCATACCGCCGCGAAAGGATGCGTTGTGTGGAGGTATCGAACGCCTGACATCCTGGGAATGAGAACGGGTTAGGCTAATGAGACAGTCCAGGTCCATGAAGAAATGTTTACCACTCCGATCTGAATGGGAGTAAATCCCTGCAGCCAGATGTCGTGAAGAGTCTTCCCAGAAGAGTGGATGCTCTTTGGCTTTTATTATAGTTATAGTATCATAATAATCCTCATGTTTAAGGAGTAAGATGTTCAACGCCCACATATGGATGATATGTTCTAGTGTCAACATACCTTTGGCCATATAGCGTTTATTAGAACCTTAGCAAATAAAGCCATAAATTATCTGCATAGTTAGATACCACTAGAGGGAAGTAATTTAGATGAATCGACCCTAACAGGTCAAATGAGAACAGCTGAACTTTAATGGTGTCTAAGCACACCCCAGATGCAGGAACTTGACTGAAATGACCTGGATTACACACTAAATATTGAATTCAAAACCCTTCTGTCTCCTCTCTGTGTTTCTGCAGGATCCTCGTAGTAAACACAAGTTTAAGGTCCACACTTACTCCAGCCCGACCTTCTGCGACCACTGTGGCTCCCTCCTCTACGGGCTGCTGCACCAGGGCATGAAATGTGACCGTACGTACACAAATGTATCTGTCCATGTGTGTGTGTGCATGTGTGTGTGAGATCTATGGAATGCCATTTAAGTTATAAATACATTAGTAAATATGCCAATGAAATAATATCTATTTAATCCTCATTTGTGCCACATGCTCAAACTGTGTGATGAGTTTGAAATGCCATTTAAGTCAGTTTTAAATAAATAAATAAATGAAGCTATAAATAGATGTAAATATAAACATAGACATCAATTTATACATGTATTGCCTCAGCTATTTATTATTTATTTTATTTCATATGCATATTTATTTATGTATTAATTTGAAATGGACTTCAGGGATCACATTGTCTGAGCATTTAGCAGAAATTAAAGCTTTAGAGGCCATAAGCAGAAATTGCCATTTGACCTGCTTTATTGACCTTATGTGGGCCGGCTGCATAAATATATCAATTTCAAACTACTCACTTTTTAGACAAGTACAGTGAACTTTTTCACATATTGACAAACTTTTATAGATTTCAAACTTTACTATAGTCTTTTATACTGATTTGCCTGAAGACAACACGTGAAGGCTGTCTAGTCAAGATACAATGAAATTAACGTTGTACTTTTTTTTTTCTTTTGCTTCTTTTTAATTGTTGATCCAAAGATCAATGTACACTATGTGAAAGTGTCTTTGTCAAGCCTTTAATTTAAGAGAGCTTTCACACTTGGTACAGTGGTTAGCACTGTCTGACAGTGAGAGGATTCTGGGTTCGGATTGGGCTCTTCTGTGTGGAGTTTGCATGTTCTCCCCGTGTCAGAGGCGGTTTTCTCCGGGTTCCCCGGGTTCCTCCCACAGTCCAAAGACGGAGACTAAATTTTCCGCAGGTGTGAATGTGAGCGTGAATGGTGGTCCGTCTTAATTCTGCAGTATTTCACTCGCCTAACTGTCAGTGCCATTGGTCAGAAATCAAAGAAATGGCTGCTTAACATTGAATTTCCATCATTCCAATTAATACTGTTTTACTTTATAGCATTCATAATCCACACACTGCTCGTGATATGTGGACTGTAGTTCAGCCAAAACCTTTCAATGAAAAACACATTCTCTGAATTTACATTTCATTTACAATAGTTGAGCTGCTGAATGAGTCATAACGACAGACAGCGCAGATATTATCAGCTTAATGGACGACGGTTAGAGAGATATTATCAGCTCCTCATAACAATGAGTGAACAGTCTGTACGTTCCTGCTGTTGTGTCATATTTATTGCTGACCATTTGCCTGACAAAAATACAAACAGGAAGTGGGCTACATCTCTGCAATAATATCTCCAGCTATCACTAACATTATTTAATGGGTAGACAGTTCCTCTTTGTACCCGCTTTGTGCAGCACACAGTGTTTGATGGACTTGAAGCAGTTTTCATACAGTTAGATTTAGTCACCAGACGTATGCAAAAAGGGAAGGAAAATAGGTTGGCGTTAAAATGTCGCGAAAATACTATTCACAAAGGGGTTATTTGGTTATGTATTAAACCACAGAAACGAACAACATTTGACTAGGAGCTCTGTGCTTCTTGCAAATTTTGTTTATATTAACAAATACATTTTTGTTTTTATAGCATAGTCACAAAATAACGCAAAAGCACCCAGACATGTTTCTGAAATCAACTTGCTGTGGTTGAATAATTAACTTTCTCAATATTCCTCAGGTTCTTAAGACATTTTTTATATAAACATCACTGATTAGGGATAAGAAATGTCTGGTTATGATCTCATGATTTGGCTAAATTTCACCTTTTGAAAAACAAAAACAGAGACATGAGTTGCAAAGCAGTAACGACCCACTCCCTCTGTGAAGCATGGATATTTGATATTTTAAGTTTCTGAGTTGTAGGAAGCCACAGTCCTTACGCAGACTTAAGTGGACGATCACTACAAACATATTAGTGATACATCAAAAACGAACGTAATCCGTCTCACCTGTCCCTCAAAACTCAAGTCACTAATCTGACTCAGATCAAATCTTCCTGTCTGCTGGGTTCATCCTGGAGAGACCTAAAACAGTGTCACAATACTCTTAATACACAAGCAAGGGATCTATTTATTTTAAATTTGCTACCATGATGAGATGAGATGTGTTGTTCTGAAACATCAAACACTTGTTTTTTTCTGGGTCATCCCTCTATAAAGTTTTAATCTTCAGCGGAGCCAAGTGGAGCCAGATAGAAATACAAAAGTTATGTAAATGAATGACGTGTTTAGCGGACTGCCTGATGGAGATATTAGATGAAAGCTATCAAAAGAAAGGTCATTATCATGGGATGGAAAACAGAAAAGATTACCTTCTCACTCTCCACCTCCCAGTGAGTGGAGTAAAATGTGGAGCTTTGTACATCAGAGCAGTCTGACATCTAGTGGACAGACTGAGGAACTAAAAAAATGGTTTTATCAGTGCTCACCATTATGAGATGCACTATTATCTGCTTTTTTCTGTTTGCCTGTGTAGCTGTACTCAATGCAAACAATCTAAAATGTAAGTAAAATTGTGTTTATCATGCAGGGAGGGTCTTATGAAAAGATGCTATTGAGTTGCATTATGGGAAGTGTCGGATCCGGTGTTTTTGGGACTTAAAGTCCAGATGTTTCGTCCTTTGCTGCTTAGTTTTTGACCAAATATTTTTTTCAATCTCTCTCTTATGAGTCCCCCGACTAGGGTTGTAACAGTACATGTACATTTGCTGATCTACTGTACTGAAAAAACGGACATAATTTGAGTGTGTGAGTTAAAGATACAGACAGGAGCAGTCTGGCTGCTCTGTCGCGGACGTGTTAATTGTTAATATTCATAGGACATTATTTTAAAAGCTCACAACGGATGTTCATTTTTTATTAAGTAGTTAACATGTTATAGTGCTGCTAACATGTAAACTAACATGCTTCAGTTATATAACATATTATAGTTACATGCTATTGTTTTATCAGGTTTAAAATCCTGTTCTCATTCTGAAAATAATAATTATAGTGTAATACCGTAAACTGGGATACTGTGAAGCCGTAATGTTTTGATGGTTATTGTACCATGAAAACTTCATACCGTTACAACCCTACCCCTGACACAAGGCTGAAGAGCCTTCAAGGAAAATAGATTGGGAACCACTGTTAGGTATCGCGATAATATCGTTATCGTGAATAATTTTGGCCTCAATAATCATGAAAATTGAGAATTTTGACAGGGTTTAAGGATCGAGGGTTTGTTGTATTTTGTGATTTTGAGCTGTATAAACTAAATTAACTTGTGTGTTTTTGTGCGTCTGTGTACAGACTGTATGATGAACATCCACAAGCGATGCGTGGCCAACGTCCCGAGCCTGTGTGGGACAGATCACACCGAGAGGAGAGGACGCATCCACATCTCTGCCCAGATCGCTGACGACACTCTCACAGTCACCAGTGAGTGCACTCACTTCAATTCACACACACACACACACACACACACACACACACACACTCTGAGCGCCTCTCAAAGCTCTCTATCAGCCTATGGGACTAAAACTGGAAAGTCCATTAGTCGATCAATGAGCCAACGATTGACCCACATCGCCACTGGAACATGCATCCACGTGCAGAGCTCTGTCTCTCTCAGACAGCTGTGGATTGATTATGGAACAGAAACTAAACTGTCGTTAAGTGTTGTCAAATGTAGCCAGAGTTATTTAGGGCAGGACTTACAGGTTTGCGTCCTGCTGTCCTCCGGAAAGGACAAATCCCAGATTAAACAGTCTAAAAGTGTGCATCGTCTTGGCATGTTTTCTTCTTCTTTTGTAATCACGTCCTCCTCGACCTCTCGCAGTCAAAGAGGCGAGGAACCTGGTGCCCATGGACCCCAACGGCCTGTCAGACCCCTACGTCAAGCTCAAGCTGATCCCAGATCCCAAGAGTGAGAGCAAGCAGAAGACCAAGACCATCAAATGTTGCCTCAACCCCACCTGGAACGAGTCCTTCACTTTGTGAGTCTTTATCTCAGATGAGGCTTCAACAAACTTATTTTTGTCATTGTTGGAACGTGCGCTCGTTTGGTTTCAAGTTTTTGGCCCAATTTTCAGTCACAAAAAGCACAAAGCTAACTGGAGCTCATGCAAGTGACCCTGTCCCCATTATTTTTCCTGCTCTGCCTTGTTGTTTATTCAAGCTATTCTGGGTTGCTGTGTGACTGTTAGACAAGGCACAGGCATGAAAAACTGTCACCTGCTGAGGTGTTTACCAGGTTTAAATAAAGAGAGATGTGATGAATGTGACTTTGAAATCAAATTGTTGTACCTATTTTAAGAACACCCTTCATCTGACTCCGTTTCTCATTTCTTAGCAACCTAAAAGAATCCGACAAGGACCGCCGTCTGTCGTTGGAGATCTGGGACTGGGATTTGACCAGCAGGAACGACTTCATGGGATCCCTGTCCTTTGGGATCTCGGAGCTACAGAAACTAGGGATAAATGGATGGTGAGATGTCAACATATGGTGGATATTTGGGGAAATGACACAGGTGTAGACAGTAGGGGTGGGGGAAAAAATCGATACAGCATAGTATCGTGATATTTTGCATGGCAATATTGTATCGATACACAGACATCAAATATCAATCTTTGATTATATAAACTACCTCTTAACAATCCGCCGGCAGGCCCAGCTGCTAATGTGTCTTTCAGAAGTTGTAGCGAGCTCAGTCTTCAAGCTAGAGTGGTGTCATATTAAGCTAGAAAACCTAAGGAGCTTGTCAGGAAGAACGCTAAATAACTCTACAAAGTTACGCAAAACGAAGAAAAACTGGCATGGCCATTTTCAAAGGGGTCCCTTGACCTCTGACCTTATGTGAATGAAAACTAGGGCTGCAGTTGAAAAGTAATTTGCTTAGGAAGGTTCCTAACAGAGTGAAATGACCCGGAAGTAGCAGCCATGATAGGAGCTGTTTGAATTCTCTAAATGCAAAGGAAAGGTGCATCAATGCTTCCTTTATTATCTCCTTTAGCATAGGATGCACTGGACCATCCTTTACCAAAGGAAAGGAGATAATGCCGCCCCACAATTCCTTGCGGCCGCAACTTTTAAAGCGTTGCACCATTCGGCCGTTCATGAAAACAAACGATATGCTTATCTTGCATATTATTTTCATACAGTCATATACCTCTGGTGATTCCCACCCCCAGTAGACATAAATAACAAAGGCAGAGGGAACAGGGGTGTGAACATTTCAGGGCTTTATGGTCATAGTCTGGTGATAATCCTGGATTTAATGTTTTTATTCTGGGGTTTAGGTTTAAGATGCTGTCCCAGGAGGAAGGAGAATACTTTAATGTTCCCGTTCAGGCAGAGGGAGAAGAAGGTAACGAGGAACTACGACAAAAGTTTGAGGTGAGACCGACAGAAACAGAGACACAAAATGACAACGGGTTTAATTTGTGCCATCCTTGTTTTTTTGTTTTTTTTAATATGAGGCTATTTCTTCTCATAATCTTCTTCTTCCTTCTCTCTCCAGAGGGCGAGGGTGGGTCCAGGGAAGCCCACAGACTCCTCTTCCTCCTCCTCGGTGTGCAAGTACGACAGCAATGGCAATCAGGACCGGGTCAAGCTCTCGGACTTCAACTTCATCATGGTTTTGGGCAAGGGCAGCTTTGGCAAGGTGATGCACATTAGTAGTGTTTTTTTAATGGCGAGAAATGGTAGCCAACGGCTGGTAAACATAATTAAATCACCGTGAAGCTCATTGTTTATTTCCCTTTTGTTGACTCCCGTAAGGTGATGCTGGCTGAGAGGAAGGGCACCGATGAGTTGTATGCCGTCAAAATCCTGAAGAAAGACGTGGTGATCCAGGACGACGACGTGGAGTGCACCATGGTGGAGAAGAGAGTCCTCGCTCTGGCTGGGAAACCACCTTTCCTCACTCAGCTGCACTCTTGTTTCCAAACCATGGTACAGTATGGATACACAACATCTTGCATTAATCAGGACGAGCACATGCGGACACACGATTTATCGCTGATCACTTATTCTCTCCTCTTCTTCTTTGTCTCCTAGGACCGATTGTATTTTGTCATGGAGTATATAAATGGAGGAGATCTTATGTACCAGATCCAACAGGTCGGCAAGTTCAAGGAGCCTCATGCTGTGTGAGTACGCTCTCACATTTTATTTATGTCCGCTTAAAGAAGAGCGATACAAGGACACAAATATTAAAGGTGCCATGGAATACATTCACAAAATCATGGACCAGTGACATAGGTCTTCACAATAGAAAACACAGTAGGCGTTTTGCGGTAACGTGCGGTCAAGCCAGACGCCACTCTCATCTCCGTGGTCAAATCAGCCGACGCTACAACTGTAGAGCACCCATATACTGACATTTATGTTAAATACATTCAGAAGTATAAAACATGAAATGTCCCTTTTATAAATCAAAAAGAAAATACCACTAATTTATGAGGGATGTGTCTTTATTCTTTGATTTTTTTTGGGTTGATGGACAACGTTTTATAAATAATGCCTGACAATGACTGATATATCTGACTTCAGGACATCTCTGACTACATACATGCTGAAACTTTTTAATGCATCAATATAGATATTTTCCAAATCAAATGTCCCTAGAAGTGTATGATGTAACTTTTTCCCATGGTCTGCTGTTAAAAAAGTTAACAAAAATCACAATAAATCGTAATATCGAATTGCAGTACTTGTAGAATCGCACTACTTTAAATCATAATACATATCGAATTGGCACCCAACTATTGTGATAGTATCGCATCAGGAGATAGGTGTATCGCCCCAGCCCTAGTGCCAGATATGAAAACCAGTAGTCTGAGACATCTACCCAGCTCTGATATAGTATTTAGGAGCGGTTACTGTATATCCACTCCAATACAGACACACAAATATGGCTAGAAACTGGTGTTTGTCTGTATTTTAGGTTCTATGCTGCAGAGATCGCCATTGGACTCTTCTTCCTTCACTCCAAAGGCATCGTGTATCGGTGAGTCAGTTTGTGAATCCGCTGCAGTCTGCATGTGAAGTTTACAATCATTTCAGAATACAGGTGTGAATAAATACCTGTGTGTTTTGTTTTTCAGGGATCTGAAGCTGGACAACGTGATGCTGGACGCTGAAGGCCATATAAAGATAGCCGACTTCGGCATGTGCAAAGAGAACATGTACGATGGGATTACCACAAAGACTTTTTGTGGAACACCAGACTACATTGCTCCAGAGGTGTGTTTACGTGCTGTGAGGTAGTTGATGGGTGCTTTTTTAAATACATTTTCTAACTCCTGAGTACGACTCACGACTTCACCGTTGTGTGTTACAGATAATAGCTTATCAGCCTTATGGGAAGTCTGTGGACTGGTGGGCCTTTGGAGTGCTGCTCTATGAAATGCTTGCTGGACAGGTTTGTGTAGCATTCTTTATTATTTTTTTTTTATTGGGAACAATTTTGACAAGACAAATGATGAAGTATATTTGTGCCCATCCAGCCGCCTTTTGACGGGGAAGATGAAGATGAGCTGTTCCAGTCGATCATGGAGCATCACGTCTCTTACCCTAAATCCATGTCCAAAGAAGCTGTTGCTATCTGCAAGGGGGTGAGGATGCATGCACAAATACACAAAGAGACTCCGTCCTAATGTGGCCCTTACACCCGCTCTATATCCACTCTGAACACCGGAGAGAACGCCATGTTAAGGGCTCTTAGTTTATAGTGAAAGTGCGTAAGAATGACTTCATACCAGCAAAACTTTACTACAGTTTCGAGGTCTATCTGTAGAATATGTTACGGAGATGAAAAAAAGTTAAGTTAAGTAAACTTGTTTTTAAATCAACACTTCCTGCTTTCATTTCAAAATAAAAGCCCTTAGGCGTTTTTTCTATAGACAGAATCGCTTCATTTGTTAACACAAGGCTTTTATTCTGAAATATGAGCAGTCAGTGCTATGGAACACGCAGTCACTTTGAGAGCTCAAAGAATTGATAAAGTTTGGGGTTCAAATCAACACTTCCTGCTTTCATTTCGAAATAAAAGCCCTAGAGCGGGTTTTCTTTGCTCAGAATTCCTTTATTTGTTAACACGAGGCTTTTATTCTGAAATATGTGCCAGACAGTGATGTGGAACGAGCAGTGATTTGGAAAGCATCATAAATGAATACAGTACGGAGTTTTAATTGTGGATTATTACTATTATTTACTAATTACCACACGTTTCTGAACCTTTCTCTGTCTAAAATAAATACAAATTATATTTATCATGAAGTTAAATTTAAAGGCAAACTCTATGTAGAAAGAAAGGGCAGCAGCAGAAACACAGCTGACAGGCATCC
>CAKALG010025464.1:0-14542 GCA_916700815.1 Helicolenus hilgendorfi
GGGTATTATCAGCCAGGCCTCGAGGCCAGCGTGGAGAAACGCAGCTGAATACCAATGTGTCTTATCTGTCGGCCATGTTTACCAACCCATTTCATCCGGCCTGTGTCTCTCACAGCCTTTTTTTTTTTTCCTGGATTCCGCGATCTGCTCGCTGTGTTCGACAACAACAACTCCATCTTTCTGTAATTTAATTTCGGAAGCCATGGCTGGCGTGTAATGTGCATAATGAGGTAACGCCAGGTAGTTATTGATGATCGCAGATCGGGATAATGCATGGGAGCTCGCTGCGGAAAATGCAAATGCATTCCGGGAGCACATTAGTGAGTGAACCTTACCCCCTGGCCCTCAGCACATATGAAAGTCCACCAGCAGATTAAGCAACAGTGAGTAACGGGCTTAAAACCCTGTTGACTGATCCTTTTATGAACTATTATCATCAAAGGAGACTGTGTAAAATGTCATAATCCATTTGAAATTAATCTGACTCCTACTCCTGTGTCAGCAGCACTGCTGGTCCATCCCTTCTGTCTAAACTGTCCATCTGTGGAGCGGATAAAACAGTAAACCCAGGACTCCTATGGACGTCTGGCTCCTCCCATGTACCGCTACACTCTTATCACTCGGCTTAGTGTTTTCCACACCTCCGACAGACGATTTAAAGTGTTCCTTGATGTGTAAATCCTCCATTGGAAATCTCAGCCACATGCGTTTGAATAATTCAATGGGATGCTGCTGTCAATAGCAGCCATGTACACTGTTGCTAGAGTGGAAACTAGTTCCCGACACGAAGCAAAACCCAAATTGTATTAATTCCCTATTGATCACCGTCTCCAGTAGCTGACAGCAAGACACCGGGATATCTAGATTGTGTTTTGTCTCCAGCACATTCATTTCTGAAAGTGCATGTTTTTCTGTTCGTGGACAGACAGACAGACGGACAGAGAGTTCCACAGCTAATTTCAGTACAGTAACAAACAAAACACTTACAATCAGTCTGAAATTAATTTTTAGAAACATGTTGTTTTTGAAGCTGTGAGTGGTTTTCCAATCTATTAGGACTGCAGTTCAAGCAGTGATCAGACCTGACATCACTTGTGGCGTCCCAATTGTTGCAGGCACAGGAGGGGTAGATCAGAGGGAGAAAGTGGGGATGGATAGCTGTGTGTGTGTGTGTGTGTGTGTGTGTGTGTGTGTGTGTGTGTTAGAGAGAGAGAGAGAGGGGGCATAAGCTCCTTGCTGCATGCCTCTTTATTTTGCTCAAGCTGCTAAATCTCGGCTGCAACATTTATCCCCTGTTATCTCCGGCTTCCTCAACAACTTACTCCATGCACAAAAACAATATAATAGCAGTAAAAACATCCTGAATATCACTGAGCCACTCCTCTTCACTGCTCTTTGTTATTTTTTACTTGGCTGTCTTTGTTAACAGGGGTGAAAAATATTCTTGAACACACACTCTTTGACCAAGTGTTCTGACCATTTGATCTCCACACAGAAAAACAAAAGGCACTATTACAGCTCAGAGACGGACACAGAGCGACTTGATGACTTCATGTTAAACGCATAATATATCACACATCACAACACAAAGACAAGAGGATGGGATTTTTTATGCTCCAGCAGTCGCAGTTGGGAACTGTGTGCAGAGTTCTTCATCAACAACATCCTCCATCACCACACACACATTGATGCGATGCGACACCACTTCTTTCTATTAAACATTGGCACACACGTGCGTAAATGTCAAAAACATATTGTGCGTAAAGACAATTTAAAACCCATCATTAGATAACTATCCTCGCTCCTTTTTATAGCTTTAAAACTGAGCACAATGCAGGCTGTTAAAAAGCTAAAAAAATAGTTTTTTGCTTTTTAATTGATTAATTAATTTCCTACCTTTTGAGTTCTTGACAATCCAAATATTTGTTTGGAGGATGCACACTCGCTTGTTTCCGCCCGTACATTATGGCTGCTGGGATGCTGACGGTGTCGCCCAGGGAGGGGAAAAAAAACACATTTCTCAGACTTTCTCATTTGTAGAAATAGCCAATCATTTCGGGCTTGAAGAGGTTCTCCGCTCGGCGAAACGAACCGCCGTCACAGCCTCGTTATTATCTCTCTCCTCTATAAATATGAAGGTCTCCCTCCACCAATAAAAGCGTTTTACCTTGAGAGTCGACTGAAATGTTGTCGCCTTCGGAAAGTTAAAACACCTTCTGTGAGAGAGAGAGAGGAGGAGAGAGAGAGGGATGGAGAGAGAGGAGGAGGAGAGGTTCAGGCGCGGTTGGAGAGAGGCGGAGAGTCCGATGCGCTTTGCAATGCGCGTAAAGAGCGCAAACAACGTCCACCCTCACTGCGTGCATGCTCTTACTTTCACTGAGTACTTCCAGTGTGTGAAGGAGCTTCATGTTAACTTAGAGAGGATGTTTTTTCCCTGTAAATCATCACCAGATAGCAGAATTAAAGCACCGGACATTTACAGTACAATTTGACTTAAAGAAAATATAGAAACCCTACAGTAGGAGAAGCAGATGGCAAGCCTGCAAACTTAAAGGGACTATTTGTAACTTTCTGAAATGCTTGTTAACAGCGACACCTGTGACCTTTAAGTCAATGAAAGTCAGCGTCTAAGGAGCCCCGTCACTTCACAAGACACGGAAAACCTCTATTGGTCTGGAGGAGCTGCAGCATTTATTTCTGCACAAACGTCCACTGTACATTCACTAGATATTCTCCGAGCTAAACTAACTCTTCTGCAGTGTGAAGGGTTCATGATAGGGTGGAGTCTATCATAACGCCCAGGTATTTGTATGAAGAGACCTGTTTAATATAGAAACCCAACAGTAGGAGAAGCAGATGGCAGGCCTGCAAGCTTAATTATACAAGTGATAGTAAAGACACATAGTCGTCATTAAAGTTGAGCAGGATATGATTGGGTGCATTGTCATCTCATGTCTCTCAGGACTAGATAGCAGCCACAATAGCACCTTTCTTAAACAGCCACTACAATTACTCTGAGTGGACCAGTGATGTCTGCAGTGAGCAGCTTGATTTGATTAGATCAAGTGGACGGCAATAATGTCAGAGAAAGCACTCTCTGTCATTTTTGTAGCACTCAAATTAGTCACGTTAACTTTCTTCGGTTTTAAAATAGACCTCGGAGAGACTTTAAAGGCCAGGAGGACCTATTTTCTCAACCGGCTTTTTGTTATGAGCAATGAGGTCCCACGTGATTGGATCACAACATTTTCTGCCAGAGTCAGAACAGTTTTGTTTATTTTACATGACTCCTGATTCCTGTTTTGTGTTGTTCTCACTGGTTTGAAGTGGGCGGGGCTGAGTTTGATAACGGTGATGTCAACGTCCGTGCGCCAATCGGGTTACAGCAACATTTTAATCCAAAGTCTGACGACAGTTGTGAGGTTGTCTGCTTATGTTGCCAGGCCCCCTGTCTGTCTGGATTGACTTGGATCAAACCACACCAACACAGTCCTGATGACGCAGATCAGTTGAGTTTTGAATGCAAAACTCTTAAAGGAGCAGTGTGTAACATTTCGGGGGATCTATTAGCAGAAATGGAATATAATATTCATAACTATGTTTTCATTAGTGTATAATCACCTGAAACTAAGAATTATTGTGTTTTTGTTAGCTTAGAATGAACGCTTCATATCTACATACGTAGCAGACCCTCTTCACACAGTCCGCCATCTTGCTTCTAGAACGGACAAACCAAATACTGGCTTTAGAGAGAGCCTTTCGTGTTTTTACATTACTTGAAGGCCACCGCAGTTCTCGAACATGCTTGTGAAATTGGGGTAACGTGAGCCGCAGAGTGCAAAACTGCGGTACCGCCAGCCACCATCTGACTTCCGTTGCTCGTAAAGTAGTGTTATAATGGTAAAGATGGCCTCTGAGTGAGGCGAACAGCGTTACCACGGTTTTGCACTCGGCACCTCACGTTACCGCCGTCTTGGAAAGGGAGGAGTGAGCGGAGGGGTACGCAGTTGGTTGCAATTGGCAACCACACCACTAGATGCCGCCAAATCCTACACACTGTCCCTTTAATACATGTTAACTAAGAATGTTTTATTTTAGAGACATGTTGCTTACTTACACATGAATATGAAATGTTATCAAGACAAACTTAAGAAATGAAACTAACTATATATAATAATATATCATCATCATCATCATCATCATCATCATAATTAAATATCTGCTACCAATATCAACATTCACTAACACAACTCAAGTTCAGAGTTAAACTTGGCAAGCTACTACCCGGCTTGTCCATATTATTCAGAACAACACTTTAAGCAATTAAATGAAAACTATTCCCTCAATCCAAACCAATCAATCCGCCAAATGAATTCATTAAATCAAAGCTATCGTCTCCTATGAAACCAACCATCAGATCCACTCTTTTAGCAGCACTGCAGAGCTTGATTGGTAAAAACTGATGAAAACCGACAACACTGCACCATACAACCTGACCATTATAGATTGTCCCCCTGCATCCTAATTTTAGACACAAATCATATCAACTCCATCGACCATTATTGGTGCATGGCCCCCTTGACACCACCCTACAATGTCAGTGATCTCAGCAAGCTTCAAACTTCCAAACATGCAAACGAAATTTTAATCTCATTAACTATAGCAAAGAATTCATATTACTTAAAGGAGCAGTGTGTAGAATCTGGTGGTTGAGATTTCAACCAACTGAAGCCTTTCCCGTGTGTCATGCGTGTAGGAGAGCTACGGTGGCCGACACAAAAACAGAAAGGGCCCTCTCTAGAGCTGTTGTAAGAGTAGCGTAGGTAATTTGGTGCAGAGCCAGTATTTAAAGTGTTTGTGCGAGGGAAGTGAGTGGTGAAGCAAGAGAGAAAGTGGCGGCAATGGGAGCGAGTGACATTATTGATTCTGGGCCAAGCTGTCCTGGGCTACAGTAGAAACATGGCTGACTCCGTGGAGAGAAGACCTGCTCCGCATGTACATATATAAACGGCTCATTCTAAGGTAAGAAAAACTATTCTTATTTTCAGGTGATTATACACTAAAGAAAACATACTTATTAATATTATATTCCATTTCTTCCAATAGATCCCCGTAATTGTTACACACTGGTCTTTTAATTGGAAACATAAATATATTATATCAACCCTGTAGAGCTGACACCGGATCATCCTGCCTCTTAACAGATATGAATAAGATTATTGTTATGGCCATCCATGCTCTAGAGTTAATGCACACATGCACTCACACATCAATATTTTCTATAGCCTATGCCTAGCTGTCTTCTCGTCTTGAATGTCTTCTTGTTGTTGGTTTAGTAAAAAAGAACAAAAATCAAACACACACATACACATCATAGGATGTGAGTAAAAAAACATTTTTTTTATCTGACAAATCCAAATTCTGTCCGACTTCATGTTCTGTGTGCACATAGTTTGCTTATTTTTTGTGCACGAGAGATGTTTTGACCATGTTTTGGAGTTCAAAAAAGGGCAAGATATTGCACGAGTGCATTTGAAGAGAAGAAAATTCAACAAATATCTCCAAAAGAATTTAGAGTGATGGGGAGTCCTATTAACGCTGTGAAAACTGAAGAGTGCAGCTGTTTGCTTCTGTTGTGCCAAAGGACTCTACTCTATAAATGCAGCGTCGTTTTGACTGGTGTTTTTCTATCTAGAAATGTGATGCGATTATAAAAGACATCACTGCTGTGCTCTGAATTAATGCAGATGTTATAAATTTGTAGAAATATAAATACTTTCTGATTTATAGGCTATAACTATTAACTGTGGTTTATGTTCCCACTGTTAAATGGAGGTCATTCATTGTAAGTTTAAGACATCCTCCACGGTGCTAATGCGTAGTTCAAGTAGCTCATTTAAATGAATGAACTTCAAAGGTAGCATTGCACCAGGTCTGAAATCCTGTATCATTATCTGGGATCTAAATGCGCTTCCAGTGAAGTCCTGATCACAATCTTGGCATTTTTATCTTTTAAAGAAAACCCCTTCTACGTTTGCGGCGAGGGATCTGCGTTATTGACACTTCCTTCCCTTTTATGTGCATTGCATTCTGTGTTTGGCATTTGAACGTCAGCCGGAAAGTGAGAGGATCAAATAAAGTCTCGTAGCTGCACTGATCACTGCGAGGTTTGACCAGAGGGATGGACAACAGGGGAGTAAAGACGAGGGCAAGTACATAGGGAGGAGGCTCAGACAGGCTGTGTAATAGCATTCTGAAACACTGATCACACCTCCATTTCAACATTTTTCCCAAACCACCCTCAGTTCTTACCCTGCAGTGTCTGTCATTTCTGTCTCACTCTTTCAGTATGTCAGTTTCTTTCCTATATTGTCATTTACTGTCTTCTTTTTTATTCCATAACTCAATATCACTGCAATCATATCTGACAAATAGATCCTGATGCACTGGCCAGCTGCACTCAGGACCCCATCAGAAACCTATCAATCACATATATCACACACAGCTTCCCTTTTTCCTTCCCTTCTTTTATTTTGAACCTGGCTTGACCACTGAACCCGCAGTCACGCCGGAGAATTTAGCCGTATCCTCCTCTGCTCGCTGCTATACCTGCAAGCATGACTTGCATTACAGATGAGCTGCGAGATCCAATTTGTTTGTGTTGAGATGACTCCAATTCCTTTGCCACAGAACATTAGGGCTGCAAATTAATATCCCTGGGCTCAGCGGCTCACAGGTCTGTTTCACGACAGGAGACAGGCACACTGGGATAATGGCAGACGCATGGAGAGAATTCTTTAAGAACCGAAGCACCTCGTCTTTATAAACCCCCTGTACTCCCCCGCCCACCACCTTTTTCCTTTTTCTTGCTTTCCCCTCATGGTTTCATCTGTCGCCTTTAGAGGCCTTCTCCCAAATGAGTTGAGAAGGTAGAGGCCTCATCTATAGTGTCGTGCTCAGAGTTACAACATCTAGAGTCACTCTTACCTCTCAGCAGACATTCACTTGGAAGAGCAGGGGGGAATACAAATGAGCAATAATGTGAAAATAAAGTTTTGAGAAGCCCTAACTTCGATACAGCTGAACCACATGATGGGGATGTTCACAGATGCTGGATGGTAATCACCGACGTATATCATCATACATTATGCAGTGTTTACATTGCATGTATTAAGTGTTTGAATGTGTGTATACGGTATGTTGCATTCATTTTTCACGTTTCTTCATTGCAAAACACATTTGTGTTGACACATGGTAAAGGATATTAAATCATAAATGTATTATATATGCCATAATTTAGTTAAGTCACAACAGGAGAAATGTGCTGCTGGCAATACTGGCGAGGACCGCCATCTGCCCTTAAACCTAAACATTGATTATGCTTCTTAACTTAAGGTGCTTGTATTTACTATAAGGACTGTTATATGGCTGTTGCTTTATGGTGTGTATATATAGGAATTTTGTTTCATATATAACAGTACATTTTAGAAATAGTTTTGACAATAGTTTGGGAAATGTTTCGCTTTCTTGCCGAGAGTAAGATGCCGAGAGTAAGTGACAACATGCTCACATCTGTATGGTAAATATGAAGCAGGAGTGAGCAGCTAGTTAGCTTAGCTTTTGTGGACGTTTTGTGCGTGGTTAAATGTTGTGAAGCGGTCGCAGTTAACTTTGTAACACGTGGTTGACGTTGAACGGTGTCGGTAAGGTTTAGGTGGCAAAACTACTTGGTTAGGGCTAGAAAAAGATCGGTTTGGCTTAAAAAAAGTATGTATGTACTGTCGACAGTAAAAATCACTCAACTTTTGGTTTCACACCAATGCCGGCCCCCGGAGTAAAAGTCCTTTGTTTGTTTGACCCATCCACCACCCCTCCCAACTGGTCGTATCTAGAAGGTATCCTCCAAGTTGCAAAAATGTCCGAAAAACTCTTGCTGCCCGACGACTAATCTAAACCTTAACCATCTCGCGAGTGTTTTGCAACTTGGGAGCTAACTTCTAGACACGACCCTCCCAACCACCCTTAGCGTGCTTCTCACTTTTAATACTAAGTCAGTTGCTCTGAATGTCTAATAAAGATGCGGATAGGTTTACAGTGGAGTTAGTTGAAAGCTCGATGCGTCTCATACAGACCCTAAAGGGTGTCTTGTGCATCGGCATCAAGAAGCTGAGGGCCACTGCCCAATTGTTGGTATATAACACCCTGGGAGTGAGACCAGGCTGCCATGAAATATTCCCTCATAAATTGTAGAATTGTAATTTTTTGTCTTATGTACGGATTAAAGAAAAGAGATATTATGTACTAATTTGCTTGATTAGCTTTAGGAGGATATCTTTACCTAGACATTTCCAGACCAGCTCTTTTCCCCTGTTTCCAGTCTTTATGCTAACCTAAACTAACCAACTGTTCGACAGTATGTCTGTACAGCTACATATTTACTGCACAGATATGAGAGTGCAATGTTCTCATCTAACTCTCAAGAAAACAAATAAATGTATTTCCCTAAATGTTTAACTACTAAGTAGAACTTAGGGGAGCACTAAAAAACAAACAATTATACCAATAATACACACATATTTGTTTGTGATTAATTCAATTAGCTCTGCAATATATGAATAGAGAAAAGTGACTTTATGGTAAGGAAAGTTTCACATATGAAAGTAAACTATGTGTATAATAATCTACAAGTTGCAGAGACTCTGCTTCATGTTAAACTCACCACAAGGTATTCACAACTCTCAGGCTAAAGTGTTGTCTCATGGTAATAGCTGCAAGGTGGGTAGAGTCTAACCTTCGCTTCATGTTGCAGAAAGAGCTGAAGGTTTGCATGCAGCATACTAACAACAAGCAGCTCCAGGTAAACAAAAAAAAAGATTTTGTGGGCTTTAAACTCTCTGCTGGTAAGATCAGTAGGTAAGAACCCTCTATAGCATAGCGCCTACACACCAGTGCTGCAGTTTCTAAGAGAATTTCAAGCTGTGAAGAGAGACAGAATTGTTGCCTGCGTGCTATCAACAACACCACTGTCGTCCCTCTGAATTTAGCACAAACCAAACTAGTATGTTTTAATTGCTCTCTCATCTTCTTTGACTTGAAGTTCGTTTGAATGCAAGACACTTGCCTCTGTAATTTAAATGGAAACCCATTCATTTTTAGAGGTTACTCTAACATTGTTTGTACATTCATGGGATTCTACAATGAATGAGAGCAGATCACAGAGGCTTTTCAAACGCCGCTTTGTGTTCTCACCACCAAACGAAATAGAGAACAAAAAAAGGTCTGAAAATAATCAAGCTAGACGTGGACCCATCCTTGGTGCTGAACACACACTGCTCTAAAAGATGACTTTGAAAGTCTTTCATGAATTGTGTTGTCATTTGAATATGAAGAGAGCAGTCATAGCAGATTATTGGAAAAAGCACTGAGGCTGTCAAGACAAAGTGTGTCTAAACATATCTCTCCACTCCAGCTATGTCTTTAACGTACATTCGTGGCGAGTCCTCAATAATGCTTTCTTTCTTTTCCCACCCGCATGTCAGATATTAACTGTTTTTACGCTCATTTTCTGTATATAGTAACTGGCCTTTCACTAATGAGCTTTGTTGGAATCCATGAAGCCTCTCATTTTAAGTTTCTTGCTTCTTTGTTGAGATTGACATTTTGCCCACTTATTGCCTTTAAATACCATGCAGCAATTTCCATTTTCCACGAGAGGTCCATTTATTTTTTGTCTATTAGATTGCTAAAAATAACTCTTCAATGTACTATCTCTAGTCTGAGTAACATCACACCTCTGGGTATTTAGTGTTCTCATTAAAGAAGGGTAACTATTCACTTGTGCAATTAAAAGTAAGTGTTAATTGCTAATACCAACATAGTTTTCAGATTACTTCTTTATTTTCACTTCTAAAATTGCCCTATATGGAGGACATATTCTCCCGTTAACCACACAGACATATAAGTAAGTTATTCAAATTTTCATATCTCTTTCAAAACTGCTCAGATGAATGAATTCTGTCGCATGAAAGTGGAAGTAGGAGTAGAGTTAATTCAGGCACATAGACCTAATCAGACTGAGATTAATCCTTTACTACAAAATCTCTTGTCAGAGCAAACTGAACATGGTTTGGTGGTTCAACTGTGCATAGTAATTTTTCACTGTCAGTTGTTTTAATGAATACTTTTGAAGATAAGAGAATTAAATAATCACAGATTAGTTCAGCCACAAATGGAATAAACCTTTTCCAGTGTGTAACTGGCAGGACAGGCTCATGCGTTATGACAGATAAGGGTAAAGTAGCTGGGGACTTGAAATTACGGTCATTATGCTGTTCAGCAAGATGATCATACAATGAAGTGCTCGCATGAAGGAGATCCCTTTAATGATAGAGAAAGAGAGGGAGAATAGGGCGGAGTTGGCCTGAAGGTGAACCTGTGAAGTTCCCGGCATGGCTCAAGGCTTAACCCTTGATCTGACAATGCATGCGTGTGCAAGTGTGTGTGTGTGTGTGTGTGTGTGTGTGTGTGTGTTTGCACATAAATCCAAGACATATAATACACGTCAATGCATGCAAAGCACTGACCATTAAGCCTGCATTCTTTTTCCTGAGTGTGTAAAATGGACAATGTTAATGTACGTATCAGTCTTGATGGTATTTTGCCTGCATTAAAGTGGCAGTAGGCAGAATGTTTTCGGCATCATTGAGCAAAAATAATATTTCAGCATATTGTAATTCAAGTGTTCTGAGATATAACTAGACTTCTGCACCTCTTCATGTCTCTGTTTTCAGGCTTAAAAAATCTAGATGGGAGACTTTGGCCAATCGCAGGTCATTTCAGATAGAGAGCATTCCTATTGGCTGTTTCTGAAAACATTTTAAGAGAGAAATATGCATCACAGTAACAGAACATTGATTCATATTTGATCAGCACTGCCTAGTTTGACCATTTGATCGGAGTTCGCGAATTATTGACAGCTGCTCAGAGACGGCAGGCTTGGTCGTTTTCCTCCGGTCTGGGAAATCTTGCAGATACCATTAGGAGTACCGCAGGACACAGGGGCTATAATTTCTCATGCACTACTGTCAGGATATAGTGACCCTTTTATAACAATAACTTAATCATATTTGCTCCAATTCTACCCACTGCTGCTTTAAGCATATTAGGCCATATACCAGATACAGTGCAAAGACACTACATCAGTTCTTTGGGACTATATCCCACGGATGGCTGCTCTCTGCTCATCCTCCTCTTTGATCAGGACCCTCTCCATCTCTGTTGCATCACTGCCAGCCTTTGGGTGTCCTATTAAGCATCTCTCCCTCTCTGGCTCTTTGATTCTACCACCTGCCTGCGTTTGTTGTGACTGTTTCAGCCACCAACCAGTCAGCACCTCAGCATGTGTGACCACGGATAACCCCAAGAGACTGCTTTACAAGCACACAAACCCGCCCACCAGTGAATACTGAACAACAAACTGAGCCATCGATGTTTCAGTCTCACCAACAAACGCCTCAGCGTGCATTCTAATGACTGCGGCAGTACAATCTCCTTGGCAATTAATTAAACTGTAAATTGAATTATCTTAATGGAAATATATTGCTGAAATGATTGCGCAGCTGGATAGAATGTGCCTCTATTATTAAGAGTCTTAATAGTCTTTTTTTATCCCTTTTATTCTTATTTTCAGGGAAGGAAAACCTGCTTCTAAGAATCAGCATGGAAGCAGAGTCCAAATCAAACCCATAGTTGCATATTTCAGTTGGCATGGTATCATAAAAGAAAGGTGCCTATCAGAATACAAGGCCTAATTTTGCCGTCCCCTAGTGCTGCTCAGCAAAGCCTCCTGCGGCTGTCTCTGACTTGATCCTGGATACATGATTGGCAACTGTTTAATGAGGACCTGTGTACCTTTGATTACTAGACCCCACTAATGAACAGCGTGTCAGTTTTGCCCTATTAGCAAAGGATACAGTGCTGGCTACCCTGGGTAATCAGTAGAGCAGTGTGTCCAAATGCCAGTCAAAGGGCACAATTGATATTTTATGCGACTCCCTGTGGAAAATCGTAATCATCAGTTCAGTCTTTTAGATAATATTTCTATGTGGTGATGTCATCTGCTATGCATAAGTGGCTGGAACCGATTTTAACGCTGTGATAACATGGTTGTAGTTACTGATGCCCTCCTGATATTTATCACATACTTCAACAACCTTGCTGACTTTATGTTTTTTTTTCTTTTCTTTTCTCTAATCGGGAGTGACATACAGATATATATTGTAGCTTGCGTTGGAAAATGGAAAGACTGCAGCTCTGGCAGAATTTGGAACATCATTCCTATACAGGGAGTCATGAAGGACAGTAGTCTTATTAAGTAGTCAGGGTTATATCCAGGTCTCTATGGAAAGGAATGAAGACAGATGAAGAATGAAGGTTGTCAAGCTTTGCACCTATATTTTGGAAGATAACACATATTCTTCCTTAGTATATTAGCTATTAAATTCAAGGTGCTTTCTGCCTCTAAAACGTCTCTTATTAAACCTTTCTTTTAAAAAAATCTAACCTCAGAAGGTATGAATACATCAGACCAAATTCTCATCTACCATTCATCCTAAAAATCTTTGAATGTTGCTATAATTGCTAGATTACCATGCTTCGAATAACCTTTTTGAGTATTTTCAGTCAGATTTGACTCATAGACGCACTGAAGCTGCCTGAAATGGCCTTGATGAGGAGTGATAGCAGACGATGCATTTCTCACCACCAACTCCTTGGAAACCTCAGTTTCAGTTCTCCTTGATCCAAGCACAGGGTTTATACCATCAGTCATAACATTTACTAAATTAACTTGGAATTGAATATCAAATTAGCGTCAGCACTTTAATGATTTCAGTCCTACCTAAAAAAATAAATAAAAATAAAGTAGCAATTAGTCGCCATATTGTTAGATATAGTATTCCTCAATGCTCATGTAAATTCTCAGTGATTGCATTTACATTTTTGGCATAAAATTCTGCTTGCATGCAGATGACACTCAGCTGTATGTTGCCATTAGTCCAAATGATCGCTCAGAACTGTGTGATCTGTTGGCTTTCCCCTCACAGGGGTTGGTTGTCTCTGCTTCTAGGATCTTGTACTTATCTTCTTTCTTAGGCTTTCAAGCTCAAATTTTGATTTTCCAGATTTTAACAACCTCTGCAATGTAATACACACCTTCTGGGTTAACCAGGTTATTATTGTTTATTTTTTATTTATGTTTAAATTGATTATTTATTTACTCAGAGGGAAATACTTCATAGTCATCTACTCATTTGCATTACTTCCCCCATTGTTCTCTTTCCTTTCTATTACCACATAACAGCCCTTTCTCCTTCCCAAACAATGAAATTACATTGTGAATTACGTTTGTTTTTGACATATCACAAATACGTTTCTAATGATAATCCACAGATGTCCGTGTGAAACGAAAAGTCTACATTCACTTATTTTAGTTTACATCTGCAGCTTAAATAACGTGACAAATTTTGCCATTTTAAGCTATACCGTGATGTTTTTTACGAAACCTAACCAAGTAGTTTTGTGGCGTTTTTGTTTTGATTTGTTTAAATTTACCTTATCCAAGTGTTTACAACTACTGCGACCGTAATCCAAGAGAAAATAAGGGTTCCCTTGAAATGTAATTGAGAATGCAGTTTAGTTGTATGGGAGCATCATTTTGTATGAGACAGGGTTGCACATATGCATGTTTGGCCTATCAATATTTTGAATGTTGAAAACTATGGTAAAAAGTCTCCCTTTGCTGCATTAAACAACGGCATGAAAACATAAAATCCACATGACATTTGATTTAAACAAATTAGTTATTTTTTTAAAATATGAGTATATATTGGGGAACTTCAGTAAGGACTGAAAGCAATGAGTTAATTGTGATATTAAGCGTACAGTCAAAAAAATAAACTTGGCTATGAAGAAAAAAATGTCAGATTGAAGGGGTTTGAAACATACTGGCATATTTTTAGCATCATTATCCTTTACTGACAATGCAAATCTGCCTTACTTGTGCAGAAAGGTGGTTATTGGAGTCACCTTCATTGTGGGCAGACATCTGAAAAAATCTCTCGATGAGTCAGAATGCACAATGAGGGACTGCAGCAGGAATATTCACAGCTGAGTGCGGAAGGAGGCAAGGGAGTCTAATCACCAGGCAAGACTGCGCTCTGAAACACACACACACACACACACACCTGGAGAGACCAGAATTACTGCAAAACAAGACACAATCAGGACCATGCTTCACTGGTCTCTAGCTCAAACTGCTTCTAGTGCTGAGCTCATTTTGACATTAATACAAAATTAATGTGAACTTTACTTGCAGTGTTTTCTCTACAACTTTGACATTTTACTTATTTAAGCCAAATGTGTAGATGGGGCTATTTCTGCAAATAGAACAAGTAGTTCCAAATATGTATTTCCAGTGTATTAAGATATTAAAGCTATGGTTGGTGATGTTGAGAAACTAGCAAGAGTATGCTAGATTTAAAAA
>CAKALG010025470.1:0-28770 GCA_916700815.1 Helicolenus hilgendorfi
CAGGGAGCACATCATCGATGCCTTCCGGCCCGACATCTCCTCCTCGTCCTTCCAGAGGCCCGTCAGCGATATGAACATCGCCAGCGGCTGCCCGCTCTTCTGTCCACTCTCCAAGCTGGACTCTAAGAACTCCTACATACGCGACGACACCATCTTCATCAAGGCCATTGTAGACCTCACTGGGCTCTAGGTAACGGATGAGGGGCATAAATCCAACTCTGCCTTTTGTTGCTACTAACCTGTTTGAATCAACAGGTGTTTGTATCACCAGTAACTGGCATTTGTCTTTTGGCATTGGTCTGTCTAGTTCTTTTGGTTTTGGATTGTTGGCGGCAATACACAAGACCAGAGCAGAGCTTTTCTTTCGGCCAGTGGCTGTTGGTATTCAAGTCTTTGTAAGCCGCTGTAACTAGTTTACCAATCAGACTGAGTTTTTATTTGACAAAAACTTTGATTACCTACCAAAGTGACTGGAGGACTGAACACAACATATATGCCAGTATTTACCTGGTGACAGGTGTTAATTTCCCCACCCTGCAGAAGACCCTCAAACGGTATTTGAGCTGATAGAAGCATTCCAAGACTTGAGTAGAATATTATGGTTGTGAAAGTATAGACTAAGATTACATCAACCATGTTTCCATTCAGTTGTCAAGCGAATTTTAAGCAAATTTTTGTTGCGAAATGCAAATTTTAGCCACGTTTCCATCAACTGGTTTGGAGCAAATAAACTAGGCTGCGTAGTTTCATCAAAAGTTGATGGTATAGGCTACGTATGGCTGAAGCAGAGGTGGCAAACCAGAAAAAAAACAAGTCACCTTGGCCATCTAACCGTCCACGAGAGAAAAATGGAGAGGTCTTCAGGAATTTGTTCCAATTGGGCGAGTTTTAATAGTTCTTTCATGTCAGCTAGTATGTTTCATGCTGTCAAGAAAGACAATGTAATATATATCTGGAAAGACAAACAGAGGCGGAAACAGCCGATCAGTCATGTGAGTTAAATACTTGCTACGTCAGAATTTATTCAGCAAAGGCGTTTCCATATCCCTTTTAGCGCATCAACTCGTTTTCAGAGGCAAAAACCACCTCAAGCGAGTGTAAAAACGTTTTGCGCTGTTGAGGTTTTATCGTATATTGCCGTTTCCATGCAGCTTTCCTATTGTGCAAAATGCGCATAAAAATACGTGAATGGAAACATGGCTATTGTCTCTAATCTCCAGTGATCATCCTATGGCTTCTTGTACCATAGACAGGGATTTTTACATGGGTTTTATGTCTAATCACATTCACACATTGTTGTTTCCTTCTGCAAGTAAATAAGGTCCTCAAAAAACAGATATTGCTGCTAGCTGCTAGCTATGTACAAAAATAATTGGGCCTTAACTAGTAGCTAGCATAACTACCATAACTCAAGATAAAAATGACATGTTTGACGTATTACGGCCTTGAGAAGTTGATTTGGCTAACATGTTAGCAAACTGTTCCTTATTTGCACATCCAGCCGACACAGAGTAACATTAGCATTCATTAGGGGTCGTGTCTCTGGCAACCTGATGAATTAAAGTCCAATATAATCTCCTTTTAGTTCTGTTTTGGTCTCCACCAACCCCTGAGGGAAATATCTGGCTCTTTAGCTTACTAGATGCTTTACTATGTTCACCAGCTAGTCTCTAATTTGATCTGTCTACAGGTCGTGTAACGTGAGCTTATCAGAGCTTTTTCACTAGAAACCTGGATGAGAACAGCGAACCCAAACAGTAAAATGAAAACAATGAGCTAAAAGATGCTAAAGTGCGTATATAGAGCTAAGGGGAGCTGCAGAATTGGGTTATAATTCTCTCAAGGTGTGGGTGACCCGTCTCATACTACATGTAGTCATCTGGCCCGCTGTTAACACACTAATATTGATAGTGCAGCTGTTAAACTACAAAGTGCTTGTGATGCAAACAGTATTTTTGTTATCTGATTTTCACCTGGGTTTTTTGTATTGTATTTTTGTATCGTTAAAGTTTGAAATTTCAAACGCCAATAAATTTCCAGATTTTGTTTTTAAAATGAAAAATAATGAGCCTTCAGAGCAGTGACATACCGTTGCTTTGTAGATTAAACCGCCTATAAACACAGCGCTAGATCAAGCAGGTCTAGGCGTTTGTGCTCACCGTTTGCGTTTACTGCTTGACATTTGGTTAACTCATCTTTTTTTTTTTTTTTTAATTGTGTCTTTTGCATTTACAACGTGGAGTTCCAATAACAGTGTGAGACGCCCGTGTAGCCTTCAGAGTGTCGCTCAGCTCTGCACACAGTGTGTGGTGCAGTTGGACTCGTTTACTGTTTCTTAACGTCTATGCCTCCAACTCTCAAGTCCTGTGTTCAATGGTAATCATTTGTGGTGGTGGACATTGCTTGAATTCCATGAATTCTGAGTGCAGTATCTCAGTATGTGTATGTGTGTATGAATGTGTGTGTATGTGTGTGTGTGTGTGTGTGTTTGTTCCATTTCTTTGCTGTTCGTTTGCATGTTGGCTCTGTGGAAGATGCACCTTAGCTTACAACAGTTTCCGGGCAGTTTGTCCGGGACGGCGATTGGTTAGTCGAGCTGATTTTCCCAAATGGAAATATGACATATTTTATGAAAAATAAAACGTATATTTGCATACAAGGTCTGATAGATCCAATAAATATCTTTTTGATATAAAACTTTGGCTTTTTTTCAATATTTGTTGTCTGCATATTTACACTTTCTTTGACCCATTTTTTTTACCAAGGACGTAATCCGTTTTCATTGTAGCAGTTTATAATATTTAATAACATGCATATGTACAAATATTGTGAAATGGCCAAAATGGAATATTGAATATACCTGTGCAGTAATTTTTGATATATATAGGTATATCAAAAATATGTCCACTGCTGTGTCTTCACAAAGGATCCATTTTTCTCTGCAGTTTGTGCTGAGGAGTGTGGTGCTCTCCAAACATATTCGTAATGTGCGAACATTTTTGTGCCCCAATAGTAAGAGCATGGGGTTATACAAATATCAATGTGGGTTCAAGACCTGCTATTTTTTGCCATCCTGTGGTCCGAGCTGTTGGATGGAGACTGAATGTGCTGGGCTGCAACATCAAAACACTGCAGCGAGTGGCATTTTTTTTTACAATTAAACCATTGTAAGTGTTTCCATGGGTTTCTCTTCACAAGAACCTTTTGTTACGATTCCCGGATATTCATGTTTTTGCTGTGACATGCACTGAAATCACTGCATGAATCACAAACAGTCATTTCAAATTGGAGAGAAATATTCAAATACATTCTAAGTGGCTATCCTGCATTTCGGCTTTGACATTTGAATATAAGTGCATAATTATAATTTCTCAGCTGCGCGTGGATATTTAACCTTTAATGTTGCGAAATGCAGAAAGGGGATATTGAACCCTCTGTGAAGACACCGAGTTATATTTCCATATGGGGGTAGCCTCTGGCCGCGCTTAGACACGCAGGCTGGAGCTGGGATGTGAAGGCCTCAGGATGGAGGCAGAGCTGAGGTATTAAAAGAGGAAATGGTTGATATTATTGTAATATTTTCCTATTTTTGGCTTTCCTTACAGCTTTGAACTGACCTACTTTTTACAGAAAAAGAAGTGCCTGTACCTTTTTTTATGTTCCATGAGCCCACTTAGTTGTGGATGTGCTTTCCTGTGAGTTCAAACCTACCAAAATGTGAAACTTAATTTTGTGCAGTGTATTTTTAATTTGTATTTTTTTATTGTTGTCCTCTAAGAAGCCTCCCCGCCCCACCTCCCACACACTCCTCTTTTCTGAACCCTTCGATGTGTTGAAATCGAATTGACTAAGAATGTTTCCCTTTGCATACATAAAACTAGTGAATGTTACAGTTTTACTTTATATAATCACAGAATCAATGAGGTCAGAACATCATTAACACCCAGCTTTGGGCATCTTCATCCGAACACATCCAGCATGTTTTTAAACCTCTCAACAAATACTGAAAGCTCTCTGTGCATGAGATGTTTCAGTAGTGAAGCAAATCCGTATCTATATATATATAAAACACTGGTTCATATTGTAGGCCAGCATTTTTTTTTTTTTTATGATTTTATGATTGATATATACAGCATATCAGTGTGCGATATCATTTTGGTACACATTTTGACAGTGTTAATGAGTTTGATGAGGTGCGTGCTGCTGTGAAAAAGTTAAACATATCTGAACTAGAATGGTGCACTCAGTAGAGTGCAGATCTCCGCCAGGTGTGTCAGCAGCGACCACCACTGTAGTGTTTGATTGAATAAATACAACCCACAACTGGCTATGTCTGAACCGGCGTCTCGGCTGCGTGCGTATTTCCAGTCGCCCAGTGCATGATGGGAGTGTTGCGGTGAGTTGGAGACGGTCTGTTTTTGCATAAAGTTGAAAAATCTCAACTTTATGCAAATGAGCCCGTCCAGCCTGACGTGTCTGTTCCCACTAAACTTGGACCAAGCTGTCAAACTAGGCGATGTAGTTCCAAAATGAAACAAGATTCAGCAGCGGAATATATTATTTCTCTTCTCAAATGTTTTCAGAAATAGATTTTGGTGGATTATTTAGACAGAATAACAGAAAGTTTACAAACAGGCCGCCAGCAGCGAGCAGAAAATCAGGGACCAATCAGGTGCATTCCACGATAGGGTACGTCACCGCTTGAGCAGCCAGTTGAGTGGAGCAGTGTGTCCTCTATAACGTTCGTGCCGGAGCTGGTACACATGTAGCATAACGGGCATAACCGCCACCTGAAGCAGCTGAGTAGAGGCGGCAATGCACTCAGCTGTGTGATCACTAGCGGTCCCTACTGGCTGGGGGCCGTATTGAGAGAAGCGAGTCAGCAGTCAATCAACGGCCGTATCAAACAGGCAATAAAAGGTGTTTTGAGAGTGACTCACTGCAACCGCAAGAGGTCCTTGAGCATGCAGCCATAAAACGAGCACCCAAAATATGATGCAGTTTGTGAGATTAGCCGTGGACAGACACAGAGATGCACACTCACTCGACCCATCTCATGATCCTCCCTGGCGGAGATAATAATAATAATATATAGTATTTATTGAAGATTATGTATGTTGAGAACATTTAAAAGCATGATTTGGTTTGTTTGTCAAAAAGAAGAAGATGTGCAGTCTGACCTCAGTATAGGTTGCAGCTTCTACAGTATATTCCTGGCTCTTTCAGCAGAAATGGTCCCCTTTTGCTCTCTTGCTATTCCAGAAAACGTGTCCTCCTTTCTTTCCTCTTTAGAATATGTCGTCAACATTATGTAGACTACATTTTGCATGTATGACTGTGGCCTCAAATAAATTAGCTGCTACATTTGTTGGGCCCTATGTGCTGCTTCAGGCTCGTAGACCCAGCCGAGCAGCACCGTATGGATGTTTATCTTTGCTCTTGTGAAATGTGTTACCTGATGTGGGCTGGGACTTATTTATTATTCATAGCTGGTGAACATAACAAAAGGGCTTCGCATTTCATTCCCATCTGCTGAATGTCACGTAAAGGCATACATACACATGCGTCTGTAGCTTGATCTGTTGAATGGATCTGACAGAAGCTTCTCTCGACTCCAGCTGGGGAACCACATCACATTTGAGCCGGTTGATGTTATGCTGTATCAGCGATATTGACTTGTAGGAAATGCCACACTGCCTCACTGTTATTGCAACAGAATAAACAATATGTCAATGTGATGTATGTATTTCAAATAACACTTCAGAACAGTCAAACTGAAACAGTTTGATTTATTTACATATCTATTTCTCTGTTTATGGATCTCTCTCTCTCTCTAAAGCCCGTGTTGAGATTAAGATGAAGAGCTTTCATCTGTAGCAATGACATCAAACTGCAATCTGCTTGTTGTTCTCTCTGCTACATCGTGTGGATAGTAACCTGTGTGTTAGTGAACTCTTTGTACTACTGGAAAATTTGTTCCATATTTGTATTTAGTTTTGTTTTATTAAAGGTTTTAAGATGCCCTCTATGCAAAGAAGTGCAATGTTCATCAATTTTTGTGAATGTGAACATTTACACATCTGCTGCTAGATGAAAACTACGACAGCACATAGTTTTACCACATGAGGGCGCTCAATGCCAATGCATCCACACAAAGCCATGCCATTAATAATGGATTGTATTTTATAAGTTGGTCATATATAATTGTTTTATGAAAAATCTTGATAATAAAAGTAAAAAGTAGCCATAGCTGTAGTAAATGTAGTGGAGTACAGTGCTTGAATAGTTACTTTCCATCATTCTAAAAGCAACTCAAACACTGCAGGACCTCTTCACAGACAGCATCAGTATTTGACTCAGAACACATCTTGTTATCAAGTACACTACACATGTATTTGTACTCAGGAACAACATATCTGTCCTTATTGTGGATGGCCGTGTTAGTAAAACTGGGCTGTTGTTCTAAAAAATCAATGACCATGTCTCTGGTTTTTTGCTACTATTATCTTTAAATAAAACTCATCACACAAAGACGCAAAATCATCAACAGCTGGACAACAACCACCAGCTCAGGATCAACTCACCTAAACTCAGTTGACGTTTTCGAAGCTTACATAGTTGTGAAAGTCAAGGTAAACACATGGGATGTCCAACATTTAGCACAATGAATAGTTGCTGATCACTCAATGGAAATTACCAGACGTATCCACATAGACAGAAGCTCTTCTTGATCTCATCCAAGATGTTAGAGGACTAACGTCAGTAATTGATATACACCCCCGACTCTTCATTACGTCATCAGTGGTTCTTAGTCAACTCTCTGGAACTCCTAATGTCTTCCACACATCTGGTGAAGATCTCCCCCGTCCCCTCTGTCAGACGTCCTCCTGTGTGATTAATGGAGGATCAGGCAGTAAATCATTCTGTGGTTGTGAGCATGAATGGGAATGGCATCCGCTAAGAAATAAGACGTTGAATAGTTTATATATTTGGATGTTCTCTCTATGTTAACTTATTGTTGCTCCCAAAGGCTTATATCTTCATGTTTTTTAAGAAATAAGAAAAGTAGGAAACTTGCTCCACGCAAGAGCTCCTAAAAAAACCCATCATTGCCCATTTTCTTCTCCATGTGGTAGCCTATAGAAAGAACTTTGAGTAGTGAAGCAAGAAGTATAGCCTTTACAAAGGCTCATTTTTGGTTTCCCCTTGGGCTTGTTGGAAACGATATTCCATGCTTACCTTCAAAGACAGAAGTCATGTGGAGTAGCCAGCACCATTGGGATAGAGGAAATGACCAGTGACAGGCACTTGGGAATACCGTGAGTCCGTCTTAAGGATGAGGAAACACTACCTGCCATTTCTATGAATGAGGCTATGGTTTTCCGTATAGGCTGATCTTTGTGAGACGTGCACCTCCAATTCTCCCCTGATCCGGGTCAATATGTTGCCTTAAACCATGCAAGCTGGAAAGAGAATTGAAAGGAAGGCCTTCTCATGGTGCAAACCACATTGAAAGAATATAGGTACAGTAGCTGAAAAGTGGATTAGTTCCTAAATAGAGATTCTTATTCAACAGAGACCTCCTTACCAGATGTCACTGTGTTTTTTTTGTGCTTGGCAGTTAAAGTGCTTCTGAAACAGACCTCTGATTCACTGAGAAAATGGAATAAAGGGGTCTGTATGCTTCCAATGAAGTGTTGACGAACAGCGCCTGAAACCCCATCACACCTTTTCCAATTCAGAAGAGTGTGTACAAATGAAGGCAACACCATGAATGTTTTTCCCAATGTAAGTCTATGGGAAAATGGCATCACGTGATGGACACGGAAGTTGTAGTAATTTACACAAAGAACAGCTGATGGGAATGTAGTTAGTTCTGCAGGTATTTGGTCCATAATAAAATAATAAAAAATGGTCAACTTGAAACCTGATGATTGCGCTATAGATGAAATGTCAGAGGATCACCAGAGTGAATACAGATTCCTCCTGATGGGGAACATGAATGTCTGAACTACATTTCATAGCAATCCATCCAATAGCTGTGAAAATATTTCAGTCTGGACCATTGTGATGGACCAACTGACCAATAGACCAACTTTGCCATTCCTGCATCCATGCCGCTAGTGTGGCTAAAAACAACTGGATGTTGACTTGAAATTTTCCCGCCAATGACGTCCTAAAACTTCTGTGCATTGATTTGTCGGATCTTAAAGGGTTTAGAACAGAGATCTTGTAGGTAACTTACACTTGACCGTTCATTGGACTGCTTCATGTATGTACTCTACTCTGGTCTTGATATTTTTAGTTTTTTTTGTCGTGACTTGTCTCAACGTTTTTTGGCCTTGACCATAACTTGACTGGGAGTGGCGCTGGACTTTGACATGGCTGATATAATACTGACTACACAGTCCAGGCTGTGCAGATATGTGACCAAGAGTCTGATGTGTCATAACCCAGCATCGTCAGTGGGTTCAGCGTGGGTTGGAGCATCACTAACCATTACCAGTGTAATCGCACAGCGCATACGATTAGAAGCTTAATAATGCCCTCTGCACTCGGCGAGCTGAGCCGGGATCTGTGGTCTAATATGTGGATTAGCACAGGAGATATCCTAGAGGGAAGAATTCCCTCTATTTACCCAGAGGCATTGTGGGACGTGCTTAATTCTCAATGGGCAGAGCAAGCGCTTTGTTATCAATGCATTAGTGTTACTGTGAAAGAATCAAGGGCAAGAAATGCCTGGAAATATATTATGGATAGAGTGAGTGGAAAATGACTATATAACTCAGCCCAATCAATTAAAACTAAAATAAGCAAACTAGTTTCATTTAAAAGACTAAATAACACCCTGAACATCTGGTCACTGTAGTTTTTATCAAATGTTACTCAAACAGGAGGACATTGTGCATTTTTTGGGGACTATTTTCAGCGGTGGATTAATCCACATTTGGTGCTGTAATGAGTATTTGGGGCAGCAGGACGGTGTATGTGGGATTAAGTCAAATAAACTACAGTGTGTGTGTGTTCATAGTGAAGGAACATGTCAGCCAGTGCAACAGTGAGGCCCATTGATGTGTTTTTAATAGTTTTTGGACATAGATAAAACTCTATGGCACAGAGGAAGGAGATATATCAGACTTTAATACACAATACTTATTAGTAGATACATTCATTGTTGGTTTGGGTCTTTTTATAATTCTACTATTTCATTTAGCAGACGCTTTTGTCCAAAGCGATGTACGCCTGAGAGTTCGTTCAACACAAGCAAGGATCTAGATAGGGAACAATGTGAGTAAGTGCCAACAACAGCTTCAAGTACACACATGCCCAGTGTGTATAGAAGCAGATTTATTTTTCTGTCATCATCATTAACAACATCAACAACATCCTCAATATCATCGTCATCAATATCATCAACAGCATCGATGGCAATAGACCTGGATGAGGGAGTTTAGGTAGGACGGAGGGAGTGTAGACAATATAGAAAATAATCAGCTTCATCCTTTAAATGCATTGCAGGAGTGCTTTATTTTCTTATTGCCATTGTTTCGGCCATCATCACTATCAGTAATAATTACATCATACTCACCAAGTTACAAATTCAAAGCTTTCAAGACACAACATGAGTGTTCATGTTCTGATTAGACATGTTGGAAACAAATCCCAGGTTAGTCAAACTTATGTGGAAAAGAAAATGAAGAAACAGTGAAATTAAATGGATTGATTTATCAAACTGATGGAAAAAGAGTTGATCCCGATTCTTGTATATATTTTGTATGATGTGCCTCTGTGCTGTCTCGGGAAGAAATATGGGTATCATGTTGCTCAGCAGAGGGCAGGCTTGTCTCAGTTTTCACTGAAACACCCAACTCAAATATGATGTGATGCTGTACCTGGTTCTTTTCTTGTGCTTTTATACCATAACTCTTATCCTGCTTCATGTGTGATCACCAGCGGTGTTGCTCTTCTAATGTATTTTTATCTGCTGATGCACCCGCTGTCACAGTATGTGATTCACTCTACCTGTGTGTGTGTGTCATTATAGATACAAAGATAGAGTGACAGGTGAGGAGGATGATTAATGTTGCCTGACACACATTGTCTACCATCCATACGTCTATCCATCCTTCTCTCCTGTCACCTCCTCAGCATGATCACCATAACCCAGTGTGAGCCGGCATTGTGGGTAGCAGCCTTCATCCTTTTTCCTCTCAATGATATCATTTTAACCACTTCCCCCTCATCCTCTGGGTCTATAGTTTCCAGACCACAGTTCTCTCTGAGCCCAGCGTTTAGGAAGAGGTCTACAAGGAGGACTCTTGTGTTTCCTCCGTTAGATACACAAGCAGCCGTTCTCCATCTCAAAGGTAAACAGTGGGTGGCCACTGAGGAATCTCCCCGCTGAGTTAATTTACACTGCAGGATGAGGATGAGACTTTATCATCCATGCAGGGGGAGAAATACAGTTGCAGCAAGACGCCACAACTCTTGCTTCTTTGTGCACTCTGTGTAGTATTAATGTTACTTTTACTTAACAGGGTTTTGAATTAAGGATTTTACTTGGCTGCATTTTGTATTTCATCAGTTAGAGAGTACACATTTTAGACAGTCCATAAAAGATTTCCTTTTCAACTAGCCTTCATGTTGAAATCATAGACTATGTAAGAAGAGGACTTAGTCACGGTGACGTCACCCATTGGTTTGTGGACCTCCGTTTTGAAGCCACGGGTTTGGCATTTTGGCCGTCGCCGTCTTGGTTTATTTGGAACCAAGGTGCATCCGTAATTTGCATTAACTGTGATATTAATTGGAATTTATGGCACAGATGATCGAGGCAGCACGTTTCTGCTTTGTTAGCATTGTGACCCGTACATACCTCTGCTATCGCAACAAACTTTACCTGCCTCAGACCTTCCAAACTAATTTTTATTGATAACTGTCAACAGCCAAAACGGCCTCAAGGGGCCGACGGATCGCGTTTTGTTTCTATTTTACATGTACAGTGTGAGCACTGAGGTCATTGAGGTCACGGGCGCAGCTTCTTTATGGTCTATTTGACTCTAAATGGGACCATAACTTACTAAATGAGCATCATGCTGTATTGAAGAAGACTTGAAACTAGCGATTGAGACCATAATCTCATGTTTACAATGTTTACTGAAGTAATAAATCGAGTGAAAAGTATAGGCTCATTTTCCGATAGACTTCTATACAATCAGACTTCTTTTAGCAACCAGAGGAGTCGCCCCCTGCTGGCTGTTAGAAAGAATACAAGTTTAAGGCACTTCCACATTGGCTTCACTTTTCAGAGCCAGACGTTGCCCCTTGGTTGAAATATACACGTATTTGCCAGTTTAGTTACAACTACCCTCATATTTATTCTAACCTCACTATCAGTGAGCTGTAGCTCCTTTCTCCCCCTGTTCTCAGTATAACCTGAATACCTTCAGGATGTACCACAGGACTATTATATTAGACGGCATTAGCTTTAGCTAGGGTGTAAAACTGAGCTAGTCAATGAGCGCCAGATTTGTTTTGATCAATGGTTATATGTAACCTACATGTCTAAAAATTACATTTTAACCAAATCAAAGATTTGATGAGGTTTTCTTGACCTGAAAATCAACATATCACTATTAACTAGAATTACATTGCCTCTGTTGTCGTACATTTTCAAAAAGGAAATGAGCTACATGTTATCTTAGCAAACACATTTTCACCAAGTTTCCATCCAAATTTAGCATACATTTTTAAAAACATTTCCGAAACAAATTGGCAAAAGAAATTGCTAATTAATATATGTTTCCATCCGCTGTTGTTATGTGAATATTAAGAGTCGGATAAACAATTGGTGGCGCTAACTCTCCACTCCGGTGCCATTAAACCACACGGGAGAACAACAAGATGAAAGTGCAAGTCAAACTCCAATAAGATTCATTCATTCAACATATTAACTGCTATACTGAAATGTGATATAAGGGGAAACAAATAGTCTTACTAGAGAACATCTTTATCCAGGGACCAACAATAATGATGAATACACCTACTATGAAACATGTATCAATAAAGTTTACTTTCCCTCTCTCCCTTTCTCTCTATACCTATATACGTATAGAGAGAGAAAGTTTTACTATCTCATTCCCCCCGGTGTCTGTCTTGGCAGAGATATACTGGACTATATTCACTTCTTATGTTTGTCTTAGATCACTCTGCGCCAGAAAATCACTTATTGTTATTGCTTTTTCGAGGCCCTCGAGAAGACACACCGTACTGTGTTCTGTGGTCTATTTGTCTTTGGGCCAGCAGCTGTTTTACTACTCAATGGAAATAGTGAACGGCATTCAGGAGATGCCGCTGGGCTCTCTCTAGTTTCTACCTGCTGTGTTGTTCATCATTACGGTAAAGAGTTACCTACTGAGCGGCTTCTGAACACTCCCCCTTTACTTTACTGCCTCTTAGCTCAAAAGCACAGTTTTAAAGACGGAAAAGTTGTAAACGTTCACGTCCCTTTAGCTCTAACTCACCAGAGGCACACCAGGTCATTTAAAACACAGCTCTTGGGTCAACATGTCAAAGTTCATCAGTTCAGATTGCGACTAAGCACACGTCATTTTCACCCCGCTGAGCGAGGCGTCCTCACCTCACACTTAATTATAGAATCACTTTTTCGATGTGCTCATTGTGAGGTCTACAGAGGTACGTCAGCGTACAGTTAAATGACCAGTAGCTGATTGGCCATGTTCATGTATCACTCAGCAACACTCAGTAACCCATGATGAACATGGGGGCCCTCTGTCTGGAAAACTGCTGCAGTGGGGGAGAAAACTCATGGATTCCCACTGGAGCCCCTTTCATGTGGCGTTTTAACAGTGTAACCCACATTCTGGTGGCTTGAGCTCACTTCCACACATCTCGTGGTTTCTGCTTCCCCCTGCTGATGTGGTGAATACACCCATGCTCATAATGTCCTTCATTAGTCCTTGCAAATACACACTTTGAAACAGATGCACGCAGTCAGCGTGCTGTTGGGAATGGAACAAACTAGAGATGACGGGAGGTCAGACTTCCACACCTCAAAAAATGTGCTTAGCTAAACCGTCTCTATGGCAACACCATCAGCAGTGGCGAGAAAAGCCTCCTATGTTCCCTTTTTCCCATAAACACTGTACAGACGGGCATTTCTGAAACATCTGGATGCAGGCTGTCGGATATAAACGTGGTGTATTTATTTAGCTTTACCTCATAATCTCCATGACGATGAAACATTGTGAGAAGTGTCAGATCTTCTTCCCCTCCTGGCTGTGGGCATTCTTCTGATGGTCTTGGGTGGCTCACTGTGGCACAGCATGGCACTATACCACCACCAGAATTTCCCATTTGGGCCACCCAGTCTAAAAAATGCATGCGCTCATGATGCCGTAAGCTAAAAGCCTCCACCAAAACTTCAAATGACATACGGTCAGCATGTGATCACGTCAAGGTGGAAGCATGTGTCCGGCCTGTTGAACCAGATGGTGGAGCGTTCGGCCAAGGTCACGTTAGGGTTCAACTGCACGGGTAGCAGAGTTGTGGGGGGAACTGTGAAATATCTCTGACAGGGCCTGGTGACTCCCCACAGAACACAGCTATCAAATGGCACCCCAGGCCATATGACTGCACATGCATGAGTAAGAAAACCACAGGTGGTATTGGCCCTTTCCACATGTCTATGTTTCTCCAGGCTGGGTATGTGGTGAGCCACATTGTGATGGGGAGAGGAGTTTCAGAGATAGAAGTTGGTTAGAGTTAGATATAGGCGTCCCATCTCTCGGGAATTGAGATGATAAAGCAGCTGTCTGAAGACTCTCGGTAGAAGCAATTTTTCATTTTTAACAAGAAACGTTCTCCAGAGTGTTGGTACTGATAGTTTGCACCTCACACAATATTCCTCAAATATTACATCTACAAAATTGCTTTGTAATCATGAGCACAGTACGAGCGGTGAAGACGTTCTGTTTTCTTTAGATCCAGGTTTTTGATTTGTGGTTAGAGAGTTCTTTAAAACGGGAATTGGTCTTGAATGAATTCTGCATATTAATATCCTCTGTGTGATGGGACAAGTATTCATTGTTATATAGTATTCATTTTTACACATCCACGGTATTCATATCATGAATGAAGAACATCATTTTTAAACAGACAACCAGGGTAACAAGCTAGACTGGAGATGTGAACTACAGAATCTGGACTGGACTCTTGAAAATGAACCTGAGAATGGTCTCAAACTTTCAAGAAGAGAGCTTATACAGTAAAATACATTTCCCTTACAGTCATGTTGGCAATATAAATATATGCTGTTTGGGATATTATTTATTAAAATCTGTAATAGTTAGAAGACATAGTAACCATTTGAAGTGAGAACCATTTTATGTTGTTCAAATGTCCAATTGTTTCAAATTTTCTAAAGTACAGACTAAAACATTTCCATAAAGTAATACAGAAAAGTTTATATATTTAGAATAGGGGTGTCGCGATATATTGGTATTGATGATGATTGTGATATTTAAAAAAATGAAATATTGATATCAAGTCATCATACTTTTCCAAAATATAGGAAGGGTGTGGCTGCTGCCCTGCTGGTCACTGCTGACTGACTTAGGAAACCTCAGAAATCATTTTGGAGCTGAGACCAACACTTGGAAGGTTTATGCATTGCACACTATTTTAAAAAGATTTTTAGGGCTTTTATTGCCTTTATTAGAGCAGCTGGAAAATGACAGGAAAGAGGGGAGAGAGAGGGGATGGCACTCAGCAAAGAACCGCAGGTTGGAATCAAACCCGTTGCCAAGAATCCATCAGGTGAGCTCAAGGTCGCCCCATGCACAGGACTCTTAAATGCAAAAATAAGAGCAAAATTATGTGATTCTTAGAATTTTGAGCCCCTTAAAAACTACACAACGTTTAGTAGATAATATATATGTGCATTTTGTACTTCTTCTAAATATGAGGAGTAGGGTCATTATTTCCTGCCCATTGATATGATTAACTGGATCTTCAGGATAAGGATCTACAATTCAAAGTTTCCTTTAAAAAAACAACCCACTCAACACACAAATGTGCTCAAATGTGATCATGTCCATATCCGTACACTGAGGACTTGATTGAATTTGACAAACGGGGGCCAGCCAAGTCCGACTTGAACAAAGAAAGGTTTCAGGTATGGTTTGCAACACTAAAAAAATGGATAGGGCATTTTTTGTGTGCAAAGCAACAGAGGAACTACAGTTGTGCCAAAGAGCTCTTCATGCAGAGAAAGTGATTCTAGAGTCGGGATTGCAGATACAAAATGAAACAGGATGTAAGCTTTTCACTCACAATAACGTAAAGGTTGACAGTCCAATGCTACACATTTATTTTGGCAGGCTTAATATTTAGGTCAATGTCAACAATTCAAGAGATTTGAAACAAAAAACATCATGAATAATAAAACAAAAATTGTGAGCACCAGCAAAAGAAGACATTATAAACAGATATGTGAAGTAAAACCGGATCAAAGAAATGGCACAACATTCAAAATGGTTGTTTCTAAATGTGAATACTTAAACCAGAGTGCCTTAAACCAGCAGTAATGTATTTATTTTTTGACACTTGGCAGAAAAAGCTGGCATATCATCCAGTACCCACCCACCTATGCCATGTTGCACCTCTCCACGTGATGCATTTTTCTAATAAAAAAAAATATGTTTTGCATTTTTGTTCATATTTGAAATTATACAGATAAAAACATAATTAGGGGTATCATTTAATTGTGGATCTAGCAGCCCAATTTAGGTGGAAGATAGTCAACCATCAAATATCGCACATAACTGCGAGATGACCCGCAAGGTCAAAGGTTATGCCAGTTGCATCTAGAAGGTAACTAATTGCAAATTGCAAAACTCTCTAATAAGTACACTGCAACAACATTGTTATGTTAAATAGGCCTACTTTAATTTTACTTTTAATTCTCAGGAAAGAAAACAGAATAATTCGCCCCTCTGGTGTGAACTTCTCTGGTCTAAACTAAATATTAATCCATTTTTATTCATTCCTTCATTTTTCACCCATGCTTGAGTATTTATTTTTCTTAGTTCTCTCCATTTCTCTCTCCCTCTCTCACTGAAGGTCCTTTCAGACACAACGTGACAATGGCACCACTGCGCTCTGAAACCCTTTATTTCTAATAGCTTGTGCCATGCCACAATGGCTTATCGCTGCGTCAATCAAAGCTATAGCTACCAGCTGTATATATATCTCGTGAGCTGCTCTCATTTGGTGTAGCTCTATGGAAACAGTAGAACTCATAGACGCTGTACAGTGTACCAGAAACAGGTTGAGATAGTGAAAAGAAAAAAAAAGGTGTGAAAAACAGGAGAAGTGTGACCCCGAGAGGAAACTGGGAGAGAACAATGAAAAGCGTGAGTCTCCTGGGAAAATCAGGAGGGTTGGCAAGTATGAACTAATCCTGAGGTACAGTCAGAATGAGGGTTACGCTGGTGTGATAGAGATTTCCAGTGAATACAGACTCAATCGCCTGACTCATGAAATAAGAGACTTGACCATCAATATTGTATAATTCAACCCAGGTCCTCTGTGTGCTTTTAGGGACAAAGGCTTTTTATTCTAAACCACGCTACTGTTCCACAGATATGTTCCTAAACCCATAATGTATTGTCTGCGTGCTGGTGGTGCACTGGCGGGTGATGTTCTTATAAAGCCTCTCTTCTTTGGGCGGTTTCATAACCATCAGAACATTCATCCCTTTCAGATCGCCTTGCGGTTGGCTTCCAAGAGGCTCGGGTTTGTCTGTCTCTAGATGGTCTGGGCTTACAGGAGGCTTTATTTTCATTGCTGGAAGCAGTATCCTCTGAAGCGCCGGGGCCTCTCACCAGGGCCGTGTTTTCCTTGTCAACGGCTACTGTTTTCTTTGGAGGCCTCGCGCTTTTGACGATAGCGGTGCAGTAGCAGGAGGTGGAGAGTTTTCCTCACTGAGTGACATTTGTGGAGCGAAACAAAAAAAATGTCATCGTGGAAGAAAACCTTCAATTTATGAGCGGGGCTTAGCTCTGAACGGACTGCTACACAGATGTGGCTGTTTTGTGAAATGACCGCCTGTTGCAGTGTGATGTAGAGGGATGTAAATCACGTTCGGTGGCTTAAGTCATCGAATTTAGGCCTGGCCTTCAGTGGCACGGCTGTGTGTTTAATACCCTGCAGATGTGTGTAACCTGTTTTAAACATTAAGACATGTCTTCATTGAAGCAAACTTTTCCACAACTGTCAGTCCCCACTATTCTTCTTTTACTCCCATTCAGGTTGTATCTGCATTTTAATAGAATTGCTTTTTTATAGTTAGGGACCGTATGAAAATTATTGGCAAGGGGAGGGAAGATGAACTTTATGTTTCACTTAAAAAAAAATCCAGCAAGGCCCTCTCCAGATTTATTAATATGTTTCTATGGACCCTCCCTTTGTCTCAGAAAAAAATGCAAAATTATATTCAATATATATTATAATATTTTAAAATAATAGTCAATTTCGACTCCAACATAAATTAATTATCTACATAATGGACTAATTAATTTCACAACAACCACAATGTGCAGAGGAGAAACTAGTAGGGATGTCACGATACCAGAAATGTTTGAGGTCGATAACAATACCAGTGAAATTGCTCAAGTCTCAAGACCCAATCCGATACCACGGTCAACTTTACACGTTATTTATAAGAATTTTATACTTTCTTAAAACAGGTATGGGTGACAGAAGTTGCGGAAGGTTCGGGTGTTATCTTTCTTCGGTATGCCAGATCTGGACCTCCTAACTGAAGTGTTTTGAGTAGTTCTAGTTTTTGAGTATTGCGTGTTGCGCACCTTTCAGGTCACAAGCGTGCAGGGCTCACTAACATGACTTGCGGGTATCAACTGGAAGTAAAACAATATGCTAATTTATACTCCCAAAATATTACACTGTAGTCTCCATAAAGCTGATAACTTATAAAATGAAGAAGTGTTTCACTTTACTTATTGTCATAATGTTCTTTTTTTTCTTTTACAGTAAATAAACAAAACAACTGTTTATTATGTAGGTCTAGGTTTTCACAGCAATATAAAATAGATAATAGAGAGGGAATTATGACCTGTTAAACTTCCTAAGAAAAACTAGTATGCAAACAGTAATAAAGGAGTGTGTGTTGAAGTACATGGGATTTATTGTTTTTGGAGCCTATACCTCACCTACTGGTGAAATGTCAGAAAGCCTAGTATTCAGGCTTGAATTGATTAACTGTCAATATATTTAAAATATTTTGCTTAATTTGCTTTATTTCGGACACTGGGCATGACAGCAACCCCACAAGTGAAGCCAAAACATCTGGATTGCTCCCTGGTGGCTGGCTGTTAGTTTAGGAAGCGCTTGATTTGATATGCAGCAGAGTTTTCTATGAGCATTATAAATGTCAGCATCTCAGTCAATCATGTCAAGCCAAAATCGTGATTTCGATTAATACAGCATTTGATTAATTGTGCAGCCCTAGTATCATGACAGTTGAAGAAATAAGAAACAACCTTGAGACAGGTATTTAAATCAAATCTACCAGGTACAGAAAGTTGTGTCACCAAACCAAACTGCTTCAGTTTCCCCAAAGTCCACAGACAGATGTTGGAGACAGGTAACGTGCTGGGTTATGTAGTGGAAGAAGGTGTAATATAGAGTTAGGAGCCACCAATTTGAAAGGACGGTTCACTTTCCTGTAAATCACGGTGTTTACACTAACATCATCTTCACTAAAGATGCCTGGATGAGCTGTGGCCTTCTAGCTAGCATTAACTAAGCCATTCATTAGACCAGCCACCACTACTTACCTCTTCTTTACCTCTCAATGTCACAGGTAGCGTTTTTGATAATGTCGAGGACTATATTATTATATCCAGTCCTTTTTGCTGCTGCCAACTATATATGAAGGACAGTGTTTGTGCATCTCTGGCCCTCCCCTGAGGCTTTGATCGTTCACGTTCAAAGACCGGTGCAATACGAGCACCTGGATCTTCCCGATGGTTAACAAGGTGCAAATATGTGGCAGAAATAATAATAGTCATTATTTCCATCGACTGCTGTTTGAAAGGAGGGAGTTAACATGGAATGGGGGCATTTCAACATGACCATTAAGTTGCAAAAACAGAAATTGTGAAGAAGATTCCGGAGAGGTTAAGAAGAAGGCAATGTTAAACAACTGCTTATTTACTTAGCATTTTAGGTATCTAATGCAAAAGGAATGATTGTAATACACCTGGCTGTTGATGTACATGTCACTATGATCAAGCCTTTGACCTTTGTGGCGACAGGATCAACTCTGCTATTTACACAAACTGTCGGAGTACTTTCCTCTTTTTCGTGCATTTTCGAGTCCTGTCAGAAGATTAATTTGGGGAGCTCAGTGGCTATGGCAACTCACCAGACTAAACAAACGCTGGCAGCTCCGGTAGTCAAGGCGTCAGCAGCACTACCTTGGCTTCCTGCTTTCTCAGTATACATGACGGATGAATCTGAAGTTGTGTTGAACAAATTACTGCCTCAGAGTCAGGGAGACAAGTTCAAGTTCCTTTTCTCTATCAAACTTTGTACGGCAGTTTTGTTATAGAGCGGCCCCTGCGGATGCTTTTTTATTACTGCTGTGATGTTGTTGCAGCTTCGGCTAATGGCATTTACCCGTGTTAACCGGTGCAGAGAAACATTTCAATCAGGGAAGACACATGTTTATTTCAGTAATTAAAAGATCTTTGACATTGACCCCATCAGTGAAATCAATTTATGGCGGCGACACCCTGTAAATGGTAGTCATTCCAGAGATTCCCCGGGGAGCCATAGATGTGGGCCCTGACACTGGTGGTGGAGAGGAGGAACAGACAACAATGGAGTTACAGCAGAGAGACCAAGCAGGCGTGCAGGGAATTACCTAGGAGGGGCCCAGACCTTCCAGGCCTAAAGGCACCAGGTTCAAGGGCTTGGGGTAATTTGGTGCATATAAAATGTGCTTGGTAATACACCACTAAAGAACAATGTGAACTAAAATGACGAGGCCTTACTGTGATGCCTGCATTATTATGGAATCTCAATCCCTGTGTTGTAGATGGGGCCGAGTTAAATTTGGTGTTTTAGTATTGTGGGTTTTTAGAGGGTTCGATGCTGATGAGAACCAAAACAATGAGCTGAAAAATGCTCCATGGAGCTGAGGGGGGGGGGGGACCGCAGAGTCGGACGATAATTCTCTGTGGCTTCATTACTACCAGCAGCTCCTCTCACAATACACGCAGTGATTTAATCCCTTGTTAATATCAAAATATTGACTATAGCAGCTTGAAATACAACGACATGAAAACAGTTCTCACAACCTGCTATAGCCTATAAATGAACTCTTTATAAATCCATCTTCCCTACAGTTGATTAGATTAGGTGGTTTACCTTCCCCAAAGGAGGTGCCAATCCACATAAAAGAATTCAATTAGCTTTTTAATGGAAAACAGTTTCGGCGTTACATGCTTGCCTAAATGCTGTTTCAGCATTTCCACCCTACTAAGAATACAACTGGCTACAAACTCTGAATACATCAGGTGTGGTGGATGGAAAAACCTGAAGCTATTGGCAAAAAATGTCCTTTATCAGCTTCAGAGATAAGAAAAATATTGGTCTATGGATGTTTTATGGTTACAGTGGAATTAAAAAGCAGTGACATGGCACATTGCTCTCCAAAAACATACAGTGAGTGGCAGGGGGGGTGAACTCACTTAATGTTAATGCTACACGATTTCCTGCATTTCTGCGGCACACCACAGAACCAAGAGGTCAGCGGTGAGGCTTGAGCACAAAGGCTCCCTGTTCTCTGAGGTCTTCTATCCCGTCGACCAAGAACAACCTCTACAGACCCGAGACTCTGTCTGCCGGCTGCTCAGGGATCCTCTGGCTCAGCCTTGCTGGGGGTGTTTGCATTATACGCTTACAGAGAGACAGTTTTCTAGATGTCACATTTGCTACTGGAGCCTTTAACCATAAACTATGACATAATACAGAGTAACCGCCCCTCAGAGACACATCGCCTTCCTGACACAATGCCCCTTTTGAGATTCAGAGGGCAAAATTCAAAGGTCACTGCTGCAGATGAAGTGTGGGAGGTAGTCATAATAATAAACTGTCCAAAGAGAGGCATGCAGTTCAGTGGGGAGGCATGAACAAGCAGACTGGAGGTTTTGCGTAGGCGAGTCATCAGACTCCTAAAACCCTACTGGAAAATATGGACGGGGGAAGTGAGTAATGATTTCCGTTCCCTCAGCAAGTACTGTTGAAGTGCCCTTGAGCAAGTAACTTTGCCCTCAACTGCTCTGATGGGTCTGCTCAGAGACCACGAGTAGAAGGTTGTGGTGGAAAGCTGCGTCAATGTGAATATGAAGCGTGAAATCTGCAAAATCCTTATTTTTTTTAATTTATTTTTGTCTCCATGTGTTGGCAACATCTTTTTGAACTCATTGCCCCAGTGGTTCTTCACTACATTTCCAAGTCTGTTCTCATGACATCATTTCATTTTGAGTTTTCTATTGATGAGTTTGAGTTTCCTGCCTCTGGTTAGCCACAGTGTTTTGGCCATGCTCATTATCCAGATCCATTTATTCTCCACAAATGGAAGTGAAAAGTCATTTTCTTGTGGACCAAAAACCAAATTTGCACGCAATTGTATTCGATATGTATTTCAAGGGCCCGGTCACACCAGCATCAATCTTGGAACCCATTGGCTATTGGTCCGACGATGATTTAGCCTCAGGGGCCAATGGCCAACATTTCTGGGGTTCTGGTGTAGCCAGCGCATGGATGTATAAAGAGAACTGGATACAGCGTTGGAAGCGGGGCCCCGTTCATTGCTATGGAAGTTGCGCAGTGGCGCATGTAGCAAAAGAATATATAAATAAATGACATATATTTCGTCAGGCGATCATCCACATTCCATTGGGTCCATATGTAGGCGCAGTAGCGTTTCTTTTATCGATTTCCTTTTTATATTCAGATATAAGTGCAGGGAACAACTATCAGAACTTCCATGGCGGACCAGATTGAGTCAATGAAATGAGTAGTTTATAATGAAACTGTATTTACTATGTAGAACACTTTAATTTGGTTGTTTAGTCTGGGACAGTTGAAAGTAGAATACTAGACAGTTGTGGGACACTGAGGTTAAAAAAGTTAATTTGGAGCCCTGATGAATAGCCCGGATCGTTTGTTGAGTACAATATGACATTATATGTAATCAGCATAAACTCTATAGCTGTTTATCTGACATCACTGTTTAACCACGCTGATGACCTTGATGAGGTGCTCCCGATGGGCTGATTCAGTAGGAGCTGAGGTAACTTCTGGCATCTTGCTTCCTCCAGTGGAAGCCATGTGTGGTGACCTGTAGCTGGCTCAGAGTCTGGGGAAGAGATCACATGCAGTAAAAGCAGACACACAGAGACCAACATGATGACTGATTTCTATCCGAGACACAGTCTCCTTAATGTAGCGATATTTTCCCATTACATCAGTAGCCCCTGGGGAAAGGGTTAATCCTCTCTGAAGACTGATACGGCTCTGTTTTTTCCTGCTTCCTCTACTTTTCAGTTCAAAGAGTCACTGAGTTATTGTTAGTGACATTCAGTTAAACACTGAATCTATTGTGTACTTTTCCTATGATATCACGTATGTACGGTAGTGTCAGACATTTGAACGATTTTCTTTGCGCACAATTTGAGTTCTCATCAGGCTCAATTAAGTCAACATATGGCAGTTATTACAGATTAGTATCTCCCATTGGATGGGCTAATTGGGGATGCCTGATGGCATTCTGTGTTGGCCATTAGTGTTGAATAGGGTTTAACTGGACCAAAGCCTAGCTTTGCTGTGATTTATGCTATCAAATTAGGAGTGTCAGGCACTGGGACCAGTTTCAGAGCTCCCTCTACACTCCTGACTAAAGGCCGATAGATTCATTAGGCATCCGCTTCTTTTTATCTGTTTAATTGCCACCATTAATCAAAATACCCCCCTCCCCCTTCGCACCACTGAATGGAACGAGAATGTGATGGCGCTCACGTACAACTGCTTTTACACTCTCGGTAACAGTGACCCGTCTCAGCTCACCTACAGTGGCCGAGGCTTCAGTTGGGCTTTACTTAAACCTATAATTGTTCCCACTGGATTCAGCAGAAGTTGCTAATGATCAGATAAGTGTTCAAACGTGCCTTTAGAGGGTGAAGTCATTTGTTTTCTTTGTCCTCCAGAGGTCAGGCCATTTGGGCTGGGGGTATGCAATCCAATCCTCTGGCCCCTCTGCCCCCCCCCACGTCTGCGATTGGAGTATTGTGAAATTGAGATGAATTTACAGCCGGCTGCTTATGAGCGCACTTTCTTTAAGTCTGCTGGGAGCACAGAAAGTCTTGAAAAGTAATAATGGCACAGGAGGCTGGAAGGAGTTGTAAGTGTGTTTCTGATTTGTTAAGGAAATACTGTGTGTCAGTAACAGGGCCATGCTCCTGTGTCTGATGTTTTGATCCAGAACCTGTGTTGACTGATGACATCCTCTATCTGTTGAAGAACATTTTCCAACAAGTACTACGTCTGTGTATTGGCAAGAATCTGGCGATACGATACGTGTCATCATACAGGGGTAACGATTCAAAATATCGTGATGTAAGGCGATATATTGAAACAGTTCATACACTTCTAGGGACTTTTACTTTGGAAAATATCTAATGTAATACACCAAGAATGTTTGATTTTCAGCATGTTTGTAGTCAGAGATGTCCTGAAGTCAAATATATCAGTCATTGTTAGGCATTATTTATTACATTTGTTCCAGCAACCCAAAAATCAAAGAATAAAGACATTTCCCTCACAAATTAGTGGTATTTTATTTTTAATTTATAAGGGACATATAATGTTTTATACTTCTGGTTAATATAATCCAATTCATCTTATTTCCATATATGTATTTTGTATACAGTTCCCTTTGTTAACACCTTATTTTGAAAACTGGACGTAGTCGCACATGTATACTTCCTCTAACTTCTCCAAGGTGGTCACTAGCTCTCCCGTCAGCTCCGTTCTCTTTATACATCCATGGTCAGCTCCATCGGGGCCGTTTGAATGCATTTAACATGAATGTTAGTATATGGGTGCTCTACAGTTGTAGCGTCGGCCCATTTGACCACGGAGATGAGAGTGATGGCCGGCTTGACCGCACAATACCGCAATAACGTTTCCTGTCCATGACAGAGTTAACATGCAGCTATAGCCATGATGTCTAGCTCTGCTTTTCCTGCAATGTGTGAAACCCAAAGTGTTTCCATACTTTACTGTATGTGTAGTGTTTACCATGTTGGGTTTAACATGTGAGGGTGCAGGTCATATCCACGCAGACCCTCCGCCGTTTTTAACTTTGTCATCTCGGTTCGCTACGGTTTGTTTTGTTTTTTGACAGATACGGAACGGATATGACGTCAAGTTACTCAGACTACAACAATAAAAGCGGTAACTTCCTTCTACCTCTGCATAGACTTAAATGAAGCAAATATGTCGATTCTGGCATTAAAAAATCAATTTCAAAATCGTAAAAAGAAAAATCGTGACACATAGGTGAATCGATTTTTTCCCCCACCCCTACCGTAAAGGGAATATCAACTCAAATGATATTGTAGCACATTAAAAATGTCCTCATTATTAAACTCTCGTAAGCACCTCTACTTTGGAGTCTTTGGACTTCACCCGGATGCACATCCTGTATGAGTGACTGTGTGTCTTTTGAAAAAGCCCTTCAGGCTGCAGGCGGTTTCCCATTGGATATCAGCAAAGCTTTTTGGCACTTTTTCTCCTCTTTTTATGGTTTGCAATACAGTGTGTGGCCTGAAGGTCCAGCATAAATGACTGAGGCAGTGGAATCACGGCACTCATTCATGGTTTATAAATAGAAGGCATCTTTTTTTGCAGGATCCTTTGTGCTTCCTATCAGCTGGGCAGTGATGTCAGAGGGTTTTGGGGAAGCCCTGGGTCTGCGGCGGTCTAAGCTAGTGGAACAAAGCCACATCGGTGGGGGCTGGTGGGGAGAACAGAGGGGGTGGAAACCTAGCTGTCTGCCTCACAGTGCCACTATTGTCTCCCTGCCACTGTGCCCAGACCTGCTCTCAGCCCCTCGGCTAGCATGAACAGGATTACTGAGTTTTGGTCTGTCTCAGAGCTTCTGCATCCTGCTGAACCTCTTACACACTGACTGTGGCAACGAAGGAAGCTTACTGGTCACTTCTAGATCTTCAAAACCAGTCGTCACGTGATTAAAGGTGCTCAGGGACTTGCACAATAGCACACATCTTTGGGAGATTCTAGATCATTTTAATACTGTGCTAAATTTCACGACAACCCACCTTTGGTTTATGACCAAATACCTCCAAAACTACAGACATTCCCACCAGCCTCAGCTGTACTATGTGGTTTGTGCTATAGGGTGGGAAAAAAACTGATTCACCTATGTATCACGTTATTTATTTTTTTTATGATTTTGAAATACATTTGTTTTAATGCCAGAATCGATAATAGTTGCTTCATTTGAATCTATGCGGAGCTAGACGGAAGTCACAGCTTTTATTCTTTTAGTCTGAGTAACGTGACGTTATAGCCATTCGGTTTCCGTCAATCAAAACAAACTGCAGTGAGACAAAATGAAAAAGCAGAAAACGGCACAGGGTCTGCGTGGATACGACCTGCACCCTCACATGTTATATCCAAAGTGGTAAATGCTACACATACAGTAAAGTATGGAAACACTTGGGGTTTCACACAGTGCCAGGAAAAGCAGAGCTAGACATCATGGCTAAAGCTGCATATTAACTCTGTCATGGACAGGTACCATTATCGTATCGCGGTAATGTGCGGTCAAGCCGGCTGTCACTCTCATCTCCGTGGTCAAATGGGCCGACGCTACAACTGTAGAGCACCCATATACTGACATTTATGTTAAATGCATTCAAACGGCCCCGATGGAGCTGACCATGGATGTATAAAGAGAACGAAGCTGACAGGAGAGCTAGAGACGACCTTGGAGAAGTTAGAGGAAGTACACATGTGTGACTACGTCCGGTTTTCAAAATATGGAACAAAGGGAACTGAGTGCATTCAATGTGTTTAATATATCCAGGCCTCTATGTGTTTCATAGGCAATGCCATGCTGTCGGAGAATATGCAATATGTTGCTGTGGAAACAAGGCTTTGATTGCGGAAAAAAAAACACATTTAATATTGTTTGGTATATGCACGTTTTTTTAAATTATGATTAATCGATTAATTCGATAATCCAGACAATCCAAGCCACCCCCCAGCACTAACTGGGACATTTGTGTCGTCTGTAGTAACAGATGAATCTGTACAGTGTCCACGAATCAACCAGATCAACGAAACAGCGTGTTGATAGTGGCGATGCATCCCTGGCAGAAGACCTTCTCCGGTTCCACACTCTTTAGCACATGCCAAAGGACCTCAACCTGGAGCGATTGGATGACGGGGATAGTGCAGAATCCACTCTGAAGGCACAAGGGGGCTGAGTGGCACGAGAAATGTCGGCCAAAATTCAACAAAAAGGCGTTTGACGAGCAAACCTGGGGAGAATTAACTACAAGAAAACAACAACTCTACTGTGAACATGCATGTGATCCACTCACAGCCATCCACAGTCCACAGAGCCTATACTTATTTCTTCTGCAATGCCTGCTGGTTCTGCACACTTATATAATCCAACTGCTCCAAGTTGAGGTCATATGGCATGTGCTGAAGGGTTTGGAACCAGAGAAGGTCGTCTGCCAGGGATGCATAGCTGCTGTTTCCTTGATCTGAGTTGACACCGTAAAGATTCCTCTGTTACTACTTGGCTGAGGACACAAATGTTCCAATTAGTGCTGTGGGGTGGCTTGGATTGTTTGGAAGTAGAGGGCTGGGTAAGGTCCATCAGGTCGCGACGCTTCGGCGTGGTTGCGACGAAATGACTACGATCACCTGACAGTAGAACACGAGACAGTTCAAACTGTCAAACTTGGCAGTGTTTATCAAATATGAATCAAGATTCAGTTTAGGGGTGTCACGATTCTCCAAATCCATGATTCGATTTGACTTTTCAATTTTAAGGTCACGATTCGATTTGATTTTTGATTTAAACATGCCATTGTTAGACTATAGTGTGTCGATTCATAAAGATCAACAGATCATTGGTTTTATACCCTTAGAACTTAGCTCCCTTTATATTTAGGAAGTGTTTCAAAAATTAGACTACTATATCTACAATATAAAAAGTTGCATCTATTCATTATCAGTATCTGTGTGACCCACCTCAGGACATAATCATTACAAAAACAAAACAGATATCCTTCTGCAGTACATTACAAGTGTGCTGTGATCTACCAAAATACGGTTTTGTTGTCATTTACTGTCGCGCTTCTTTCTCTCCTCTGATCGCTGTTCGTCACCGAGAGCGGAGGCCGAGTCTGTGTGCGCTGAGAGATGGCACTCGGCAGTCCCGCTAGCTGGTTGCTACCAATATCAGCTGCTCAATGTTGAAATTGTTGTTGTGTGGAGTGGACACAGGCACTATATGAAATAATATAAATATATTTTTGTGACGAAAATGGAACTCGGCAACGTGGGCCGAACCCGGAGTGCAGAGCTGTCCCAGCTGACCACATTTTCGCATTGCACTGGTGAGAAACTGATTTAAGTTTAATCAAATTACCACAAACTTATTGCCAGCTATGTGCACTGTACCTGATAGTCCCTTGAAGGTGACTGGGTACATCCACAATGCACATTACCTCATGCAAATTTGGGTCTCATTTTGTTTTTTTAACATCCAACCGTCCTTGTCTTTTGGTGCCGTAAAATTGACCTGTTCCAGTCTTTTATTTTTATGTTTGCCTCATACTGTGAACTGACAGTACTTGATCTCGCTCTATGCTTACCAGTGCACCTCAGCTTCCAGCCATCTGGCTGTGGTCCCGGCTTAGTGGGAAGTTGTTGGCTTGTGTCCTACCAGAGGTCTGGTCCAGTTATTATGCCGGCAGAGAGAACAGAGCGTTTTAAGTCATTTCCCCGTCTCGTCTCCAGACGCCAGTTCCTGCTACCGTACATACAGTTTTCCATGCTTGTCTGGCCTGCGGAAGAGGCACAAGTGTGGGACAGCCGTCAGGGGAGTCGCCGCTGTTATGTAAGACCTCCTCTTAGCGTTCTGACTCTAAGGCCATTATAAATCCACACGGAACAGATGTCTATGCACTTTGTACCTGCAGATGTAGAATTGGCGACACGCTGCAATGCGCAGAAAGTGTGTGTGCAAATACAATTAGAAGTGTCATTTCAGAGATGTAATTGTCCAGCTGTGCAGTCTACCTTTGTGATTAATGAGTTACAAACCGGGGCTCTGCTATAGTAATCATGTGGAAATTACATAATATGATGCAAGTTTATGAATATATGGCTTTTAGATATGTTTCCATTATATTTAAAGGGACTGTTTGTAACTTTTTACAGGTATAAATCTACCGGGTCGGTTTCCCATCTGCGCTTGCATATGCGCGCTCGCGTGTGGCTACGCTGTTCAGACTCCCTGTGGACATCAGACTCCAACACAAACTACACGGAAGCACCAAAACCTCTTGGTTATATCTAGTGAAGCCAGTATTGCACAACAGTGTTGGC
>CAKALG010025502.1:0-10505 GCA_916700815.1 Helicolenus hilgendorfi
GTCAAATGAGCAACAAGAGGCGGAGCCGAACAAAGGCCGAGTTTCTAATGGAGCCAGAAGTGGCGGCGCGAGCGGTGATGTCCAGTGCTTTAGACAGGAAGCACTAAAAGCTCTTGTGAGCGCAGCGGTTGTACATCACACTTCAGGTCTACAGCATTGGAACGGGGATGGGCTGGAATTGCACCTCTGCTCCCGATTGTCCGGATGGAGCTTTTTTTTTTGTGATCAAAATCTGTTGTTTTTTGTCATTTCCCTCCAGGGGGTGGAGCAGGGAGCTGTTGACTGTAATCTGAGCACAGCTGGGTCTATAAATTGTTCATTTGTTCCCTGTGAACTCCCCTGGCCCTGGACAGAGTTTAGACCTAGTTGGTACAAGAGAAGGTTATAGGTTGTACAGGCAGTCACTAATCGAATCTGTCCATAGAGGCCAATTACGGAAAAATCATGTGCAACATGTCTTCTTGGGCCTTTTAACACAGCAGAGCATGGCACGTTTTATAACCGCTCAATCCACAGTCCTTCATCCTATTTCAAACTATTCTACTTTCCAAACTGCTCTCATGTGTATTTCACATACCCAGGACAAAACTACCTTTATGGACCTGGCTTTTAACTCACTCCCAAATACTCATATTCACATTTAGCAGGTTGTATATTTTCCACAAGGGGGGGCTGTTTAGTCCCGGTGCCACCTGTAGAAAAGCAAGTCTCTGCAGAACAAGTTTAGAGCTGTCACCGCCTACAGGCAGAGAGAAACAAGACAGTGACACCTGCTGCAAACTGCAGGTAATGACTATTAAAGCTTTTTTTTTTTTTTTTGCGTAATAGCTGTCCTAGCGTGGTTCCATGCCTCTGAATCGCCAAGCGTATCTCCGATTTGTTCAGCAATTGAACTACGTCGGAGGTTGTGCACATTGACAGCTGTTTCCCCGGTTAGAGAAACAACGGACCCGTTGGAGCTTGGTAGGCAGCATTGCCATCAGACAGCCTTTCTTACGGGGAACTGAAGCCATTATATCGCTGTCTTCCAAGACACCAGACTCCATTAACAAAAACAGTAATTTTACTTCGCAGAACACAGGAGTTGCTGGTCTACCGCTATCAGTTAGTTTGTTTGTGTTATTGTGTGACTTTCGGATCCAAACTAAGGTGGCGTCCACACAGCAGTACATTGCTTAGCTTCCGCGCCAGTACTCCTGTCTGCTTCTCCAAACCAACATCCATAGAAGGGCTTGGGAAAATAGCATTTTGATGCTAGAACATACATATTTCTACCCAAGTTTTAATGTTCAGATTTGAATACACAAAGAACACCACTGTGAAGCTACAGAATAATATAAAAACCTAAAAAAAAAAATAATTAATGGACGTCGCCCTTTAAGTTACATTGTTACCATAGACTGTATACTGTATATACTGTATATACTGTATATACTGTATATGTCATCCATTGGTTTGTGGACTAGTGTTTTGAAGAATCGAGTTTGGCATTTTGGCCGTCGCCATCTTTTTGGCTGTTGCCATGTTGCTTTTTTGCAACCAGAAGTGACACGAGAGGGTGGAGCTAAGCACAACCGAACGCTGAATAAGACGTTTTCAGACGACCAACAAGGTTTTAATCAACTTTCATGAAGTGAAAACACACTGTGAAAGGGTTACATTTCTAAGACGAAAACAAGGACAACTCACAGACCGGACAACGCCGTGGTAACAATCACAAGGTAGCCATGCCCAAAAGTATACCCTGCTTTATGGTCTAATTGACTCTAAGTGGGACCATAATTTATTAAATGAGCATCATGCTGTATTGAAGAAGACTTGAAAATAGCGTTTGAGACCATAAACTCATGTTTACAATGTTTACTGAGGTAATAAGTCAAGAGAGAAGTAGGCTCATTTTCTCATAGACTGACTTCTTTTTGCAACCAGAGAAGTCGCCCCCTGCTGGCTATTAGAAAGAATGCAAGTTTAAGGCAATTCCACATTGGCTTCACTTTTCAGACCCGAGGTTACCCACTGAAAAAAATTAAGAAGAAAAAATGAAGTTAGTCTACACTACCATGACACACTGTTACATGGTATTTGTCACAAATTTCCCATAATTTTTGTATTATTTGTCAATATTCCACAATGCAAAGGACAATTTGCGGACCTTGCTGGGGCAACCTCGGTCCAGGGCTCAACATGGTATGCCATATACCACGTTGACTGATATGCCACATCCTGCTATGACTGCCGGAGATGTCGCATCCAAAAAGATCTCTTTTGTGAAAGAAACCACTGTCGTTAATATTGGATCTCCCTCCCTCTAGATTTTTCTTATCACACAAAAAATGTGCAGCAACGCTGACATGTCATGGTGCCGTTTCTCAGACAGCCCTCAAATGGAACGTTTTTTTTTGTCCTGATCAAACTGAAATGAACTATATTTTCAGGCTATTTGTTGTCACAAATTCAGCCATTCTTCACATGGGTGTGATATGTGCCTTGTGCCAGCTGTCAAGGGCTTACTGGTGGCAGAATGTTTTCATGTCTTAAATGAATGATAAAGTGCACTGCAACAGCTCCAAACTTGTGCTATTTGGTAAATAAAACGGTTTCACTGGTTAAAGAACTGTGGCCATTGAGCAATGCTCTTATATAAAGCTTGTGACAAACTGCACTGACGCACGCTCCATTAGATAATCTTTGACTCAATTTGTTTCTATATTTATGTTTCTAGTCATTTCAGTCAGCGGAATGGAAGGAAAATGTTCCTTTGAATTTGATTTCCACAGCAGAAAAATGAGGGGATGCTAATCTAAAATCTTAAGGACCATATTAAAAGCAATGCAAAGACATTTACTCGGCAGTGTAATTCATCATATGCCATTAATGTTGGATTTTTTTTATTATTTCCGCATTAATGTGATCACGGCACCCAGGCAAGTGACTCACAGCCGTTGATCGTAGGTGTTTGTATACAAATTGAATATTTTGGTGTGTGTGTGTGTGTGTGTGTGTGTGTGTGTGTGTGTGTGTGTGTGTGTGTGTGTGTGTGTGTGTGTGTGTGTGTGTGTGTGTGTGTGTGTGTGTGTGTTGGGGTTAAAGATAAGGGGGGCATCATTATGAATTCTGAAAAGCTGAGCACGATTTCCGGCATCAATTATTCAAGTGTACAGCCTGTTTCTGTAATCGCTCTCCTATTGTCCGCTAAACGTCCCAAATCACCACGGAGTCGACATGGAGGAAGAGCGAATGCACGCTCAGCAGGAAATGATGGGATAGGATTTCCTTCAGCACCATTCTTGGGATTGTTTTTGTTTTTTTAAGGCGGTAGGATTTAAATCACTAAATGATCATTTCATTCAACTCAAATGAAGGTAATGCTTTGATTGGCGACTGTGTTGAGACGTACAAATTAGCTTTCAATCTGTTTACAGGTTGAATAGTGCTACTTGCATACCAAAATGCTACATATGCAGACCTGCTCTCCTACAAACAAGTCTAAGAGTCAAAATTTGGACAAAGGACAAAGGCACAAGATGAAAAGTATGATGGCGTATTAGGCCATTGTTGACAAAAAATAACTAAATTACGGAGCCGGGGGTAGGGGGGTAATAGTCCGAGAAAAACATTCAGAATTTACAAGAAAAATTCATATTCATCGACATTATAAAATCATAAATTTGTGAGAAAAAAAACACTCAGATTCTTGGAGATTAAAGTCACAAATTACAAGAAATAAACTCAGAAGAATAGTGTTTTTTGTCAAGGAACCACATCGCTTCACTTTGCAAGGTTGGATCAACCTCATCACACCACAGACGCTGCCGTTAAACACTGCATTAATGTGAGCCAAAATATATTCATTCGTTTTATATTAGTATTTATTTCTGTTCATAAAAGAACACAGAAAGAACATGACAGAAAACATGTATATGTATCTTTCAGGACCTTCGCTTCGCTCAGAGGCCATCCTTACTGTAAGAACACTACTTGAGATGCAACAAAATCCAGACGCTGGACAAATCTGTGACTTTAATCTCAGAGAATTATTTAATTTAATTTAATTTAATTAATATTATAAATATTCTAGTTTTGCTGTAAATTTGTGAGTTTTTTTTCTTGTTAAATTATGACTTCAATCTTGGAAATTTCACATTTTTTTCTTGAAATATTACCCCCCCTCCCTGTGAAAAATGATGAGTACAAATCTCACGAGTTGATACCAATTTCACAAAATGATGAATGCAAAGACCAAACTGCACAAGTGATATCTCCATACTCCAAAGGCTGTGTGTGCATTATTGAATTTGGGGTGTAAATGTCCATATTTGGTTGTAAATATAATTAGCTTTTGTTCTGGAGATATAATCCATGAAGGACCGAGAGTAAAACAATCATAATGCCAGAATCAATTGTCACAGGGACTCGACAGCATCAATCCTCAGTTGTTCCATTTTATCACATTTAATCAATCACTGCTGCAATCACTTTTAATCTAGTTTTTATGTCACCCACTTTTGTTTTGCAGTTGGATTTTGGCCATCAATAGTCAACAGTCCTATCATTTATTGTCTGGTTCACAACAAACATAGAGGTTGATGTTCTTTTTCAGGGGGGTTTCACTCTTCTCTGGGAGCTGGACGGCTCCTGGTTAAGGAATCAATTTGACTGGACAGCCTTACAAATTGCATAAAGAGACAAAGTTGTCCTTGGAGTGCGCCACAATTGATTGATGGCTCAACACACTTGCGCCGTAAATCCTCCCGACAGAACGGAGACAAATCAGTCGCCCGCTTCTGCTCCCCAGCCTCCCGTGCTATTTACCTACCTTCCCTATCTCGCCTCACTCTGCCTCTTCTCACAAAATGCCATAAGATTCAAATTTATTCAAAACAAAGTCAAATTTCTCCCAACCTTTATGTTTTGCCAGGAATTGTGCAAACGTGCATCGGCGACACACAAATATGCTTATCAGACACTTTATATGTACATTTTGCAGTGAGAGTTGAATGACAGTGAGTTTATGTCGTGAGGCTGTTACAAAATTAAAAAATCCGGTGTAGACTAGATGAAGCTGAATCCAACAGTGTTTTATTTATTTAATCAGCTCTGTCGCCATTCCCGCGCGATATCATCATGTTCTTGTGATGTGAAAAACAAGGCGGCGGCAAGCACACAGTTTAAAGCCCAAAGTTAACAGCACTTGGGAGATAAAACAAGTTCTCTCGGGGGTTTGTGCTGTGCCAGGGATATGGCAGCCTTCCCTGGGGAGGCCACACCACTGTTTGTTTCTGGAGAAAAACACTACAGGCATCTTTTTTAAAGAACCCCCACTAATCAGAAGTGATCCGTTCACATGTGCTATCCACTTTCCCCTCGGGAAGAACTGCAGAAAAAAAAAAAGAAAAAGTGGAGGCTAGTCACAGACACAAGAGAACAATGTTGGAAATAAACATCCAGAGAGGAAAAAAGGGGTTTAAACTTTAACTGGTACTGTATGAAGGCTGGTCCAAAAACAGTATACTGTATTTTAGGGTTGGGAATCATGATACGATATTATCACGATACGATATTATCACGATACGATATTATCACAATACGATATTATCACGATACGATATTATCACGGCACGAAATTATCACGATATGAAATTATCACGATACGATATTATCACGATACAATATATTCATGATACGATATTATCACGATACGATATTATCACGATACGATATTATCACAATACTATATCACGATACGATATTATCACGATATAATATATTAACGATACGAAATTAGCACGATACGAAATTATCACGATACGATATTATCACGATACGATATTATCACGATACTTAAGTCACGATACGATCTTATTGCATTTTAAACATCTTGCGATATGCTGCGTATTGCGATAAGATATATTGTGATTAATTACCTTTTTTTTCAACTGCAAATTATTCAGCCTTTTCAACATCTGTTTTATCTAATAGGTACAGTTTTCATTCACGCATCTTGAGGTGAGACTCTAGCGTAATTGGGAGCGTTATTTAGCGTTCTTCCCAACAAGCTAACGTGACACGATACGTACCAATGGATTCCTTCGTTTTTCTTGTTTCATATAATATTAGTATCTTCACTCTAGCTTTAAGACTGAACCAATACAACCTCCAAAAGACAGAATAGCAGTCGGATTGTTAGGAGGTTAATAGTTTATATAATAAGAGATCGATACTTGACGTCCGTGTACTGATGCAATATTGCTATGCAAAATATTGCGATACTATACTGTATACATTTTTTCCACCACCCTTACTGTATATATTAAGTTCATTTGTGCATACTGTACAGCAGTGCAAAAATGCTTGTTCTATAAACATGCAGGTGGAATGTAAAAGATCGCCCGAAGAAAAAAATGAAACCAAACAACTCCAAAATAATCCAGCAGCACCACTCAAGAAAAAAGAAAAAGAAAAAAGATTTAACTGTTTCTATGCACACAAGAAGGCAGAGTGGGCAAACACTCTCCCTGTCTAATGAACACACTGCAACTGGATGATACTATAGCGCCTGGGGTTTGTGTGAGCAAGTGGGTGGGTAAAGTGAGTGAGTATATACTGTAGTTTTTTTTTTTTTATGAGTATGTTCATGTTGGTGCGTAGGTGCAGGTAGAACACAAAATAAGCCATCTGTTTAGGATTCATTTGAATGCTACCGCTCCTTCTGCCCTATCTCCGTTACTAGACAGAGTGGAGGATTTGGAGAGAGTTAAAGTCTAAACTAGACACTCAACGGGGGAATATTAGATTCCTTCTGTTGTATGCATGTTAGTGTCCTCCCGATTTTCATACCGTAACGGATAGGTATAAATAATTAAGCAGCCTGTTGCCCTGAATAGCCTGAGAGCAAAAGAGAAGAAGGGAGGACAGAGGAAAATTAACAGCAATCAGCCCCGCTTGCAGCATTTTAAAGTACCACAACATTGTCATAATTAAGTCCTCTCTCTAGGAATCACCAGGAATTTCTTCTACTAGGACAAAAATGCTTTCTACACTCGCCATCCCTTTCGCATAATTAAAATACAGCTTTTTCGCTGCTGCTTACATGAAGATGCAGTACGCACCATATTCTCTGTCACTTTAATGAGAGTGATAAATGCTATGCTAGCTTTGCCTATTTATACATTTTATGGCACAAATTGTGGCATAAAGGGCACAAATCAGATGAATGACAGACGAAGGACAGCTGCGGCATCGTCCCTCCATTAAACGCTGCAAATGGCCAACTGTGGCCCGGGCAGTTAATTAGCCAGAGAGGGCCTAATCAGAGTTTTGGAGCCGTGGTCCTCCCCAGGTAACACACTAATAGGAGAAGCTTGTGGAGACACAGATGGAGCAAAGAGTGTTGAAGCAGGGTGACTATTGGCTTTGGGCTTCTCAAAAGAAAGACACGAGCATCCCGTGATAACCTGCTTTAATCTGTGTGTAAATAAAGATAACTTGTGAATTTGGCTGATGATCGCATTTCACCTCTAATAAAACCTTTGCTAGGTCGATTTTTAAAATGTCTTATTTCTTAAAAAAAAAAGTTTTTTATCTCACAGAACATCACTTGTTGGAGCCATTTTCTATATTTGGATATACCGTATGTACACAGAATAGCTAGTTTAACTAGAAAATACACAAGTCAGCTGATCCAATGTGAAGATGCCAATTCTCCATTATTTTAAACCATTATTTGATCGTAAAAATGTACCTTATGAAATGGATATTTCCGGTCGTTGATTACGATCAGCTGAGCCGTGTTCAAACCCGCTGTGAAATACTCTACGAACACACAGCTATGATCGCATTACAATAGTATTGTTCTGACATGAGAACTCAGTTCGTTCTGCAGGCACTAGGTGGTGCAGATTCTGTTTTGTATACTACAGGCCTTTTTGCGTGTCCTTTGAACACTGTAGGAGGCAATTTTGTTTCGTTGCACTCCTGGTTGGAAAGCACATTATGGAACTGTGTAGTCAAAGCATCTATATCCATCTTCTTTTGGAATCACTTGTAGAAGCATTGTCTGTACAGTGTTTATAAGATGCCTATATTTGCCACCGACAGGGGTGCTATCATTTTAAAGGGACTGTTTGTAACTTTTTAAATCGTATGTAGCGTTTTCTGCACCTTTTTATAAAAGGTAGCGCCCTGCGTTCGTAAAACTTAATTCCCAGGTTGGCTTTAGTTAAACCCTTATTCCTGTTGTTGCTTTATTTTAATAACCCCATAATTATTTCCTCCCTTTTTCTTATATGTGACTGCACTGTGGTTATGTTTATATCTAATAAAAATCACATAACAAATATGTCCCCAACAATTTACTCAAAAATATGTAAAATAAAAAAGGTTCACAATACTCTCAATAATAGTATACCAAGAAAATAGTACTTTGACCTTTCACAGAGATAAACAGGTCAGTATTAACCCAAGTCAATCTTCTATGTTCCTTTAACCTTCTGGGGTCACTAGCATATATGTCACCCTTTAATGTCTAGCCCAAAATAACATAAAGCAGTACCAAAGGATATGCAATGAACTCTTATGATTTCTTTTACTTTCACCAAAAATAACCTGGTGGGCCCACACACACACACACACTCTCACACACACACAAGCAGGCAAACGGAAAAGGACCATTAATGAAAACAACCCCAGTTGCAGGCCTGGTCGATGCTTGGGAACGTGGTGGCCAAAAACAGCTGAGACCGTTTCGCTCTAACAGAGCCAAATAAAAGCTGAGTACTCATGTTAGCGTAGCAGAGTTTGTATCACAGAGTCCTAATGTTGCACCTCCAAGAGTAGTGCAAAAAGCTAGAAAGGCTAACAGCTGACCGTAGCAGTCCGATGGGTGAAACCTTCTTTCTCCCGCTCCAGAGGAGCTACCAGGCTTTTATCCAGGTTACCTGGAGCGCTATCTGGGCAGTCCAGAGTGTCCTTCGGCGGTAGTTAGCTTGGCTAGTTAGCTGGAAAGGCTAACGGCGCAATATCAGCTACTGCGTTGATAGCCACTTAACTACTGGCAACTATACATTCGGCGTTCAACTGGCTTGCAGTCCTAGGCTCTAGTTTTTACAGTTTTCGCCTCACTGTTTTGAGCGATGCTGACTTTCGTCGACTTAACGGCCACAGGTGTCATTGTTAACAAGCATTTCTGAAAGTTACAAATAGTCCCTTTAACAGGTGGGAAACGCTATCAGACGAGGGAACAGACTTCGGCATAACACCGGGTCTGACTGTCTGGTCCGTTCGCCGCTTTCAGACAACCGTGAGAAGTATGCTACACTGTCATTCAATGAATACACACAAAAAAACACAAAGGTGCCGGGGAAAGAGACAAAAGAGCCTCCAGGGATTTATGTTTGAGCAGCCAGGGAGAAATACTTGCGTTATATCTCAGAGACGAAAGGTAAGTTAACTTTAGCTAGCATGGGAGTGAACTTTCTCGGCTCCATGTTGTTTGTAAAGCAGCCGGCACCACTACAATCTACACTAACCACTGCTTGAAAAACACCACTGCACAAAACCTTTAAATCATGCCAGTGACGGGGCATAAACGTGAATCATCTCTTCAGTCTTACTGGCGCCTAAACTGACGTCACAGCGAGAGAAGATGCTTGAGTGATGTCCTTGCTTCTGGCACCGCGCAATTAAAAACGCACCTATCCAGAGTCAAACACCCCTGTACCAGCAAAGAACAGTGCTAATATGATTGAGCACTACTTTAACATTTGCACACATGGCGATATCCAGATAAATGTTAATAATCACCCCAATCTTTAAGCATGTTTTTCAATTGCAGCTGCATGTTGCTCGGTGACCGTTCTGGTAAATGTCACTGAAGAACTACATTGCTTGGCGGAAGAATGATTATTTGTTATCAGTAAATTATGCATTTTTTTGTTGGCTGTGTGTTTATTTGATGAAACCTTGCCAGTTATACAAAGTAATTTATCCACGGAGTGCCTAAAACCCCCTTAGCGGTTGTAAAAATCACTGTAAATCATGGCCTCGTGTGTCTTATTGCTTAAATGGAGTTTAGTTACAAGTGCTTTGCTACTTTGGAAATAATTTGAATCATTTAGAAAGGCCTTTCATTTTCAGCTCAACTCTATGGAGTTTTTTTAAATGTATCAAACTTTTATCGGCACCATCATGAAGAACGGCAACTCGACAGTATTTAAAGCGGAATATTCTGCTAAATCACTCTTTGAAATTACAATGAATAAAAACATAATGTAACCTGTGACAAAGGGTCTGGAGTAGGCACTGCTTGGCAATACATGGTCATAATCCAAAAAAAGGTTGGGAATCGGCAGTATAAGACACTGCTGTGTGATGGACGGATAGAAAGTATGATGGAAATCACATGCCTCGATCCTAACAGCACGCAGTACTCACAGTGGAGCAGTTTGAAGTCAACAGAGGACAGAAGGGAGCATGTGTCCTCCGTTAGTACGAGACAACAGCGGAGG